>OZ023321.1:3856518-3886518 GCA_964007375.1 Ophion obscuratus
CCCTTTGAATACGAATTCACCATAAATTTTTCCCAAAACCTTAAATATTTGCAGACAATCGTGAAAAGTGTTCGAAATTCCGTTTTTCCCATTTAGCTGTCGTAATTTTGAGCTTTCGACAAAAGCTCGGTGATATTCGTGATCGGCGGAAAATTTCCCGTTAGGTAGACCCTTGACGTGGTTTTAAAATCGAAGAAAATTTTTTTCGACCCTTTTGGCCACTTTCTCGGAATTCTCAAAATCCTAACATTTTAAACAGCCGTATTTAGGTGACACAAACTCAATGGGGGTTTTCAGAAAGGATTTTGACAGACTCAGAGAGCGCCGTTAGATTCATCCCAGTATTTCGGTTAATTTACCCGGAAAGTGCACTCGAACAGTGACCGAAAAAGTGGCAAAAATTGATAGTCCGTCTTTGAAATTCTGCCAAAAATCGAAAAATCATCGGAGCTCAATAAATCACACGACATTTTGAAGTGAAAACGATAATGAAAAGAATAACCACACAATGGAGTTATAAATCGAAGCAGAAAAGAAATGATCGAAGATTCAGTGAAGGCACTTATTCTTGGCCGAGATGAGAAAAACATTTGCATTAAAATCCACAGTACATATCGATGTATATTTACCTCCTGAACACAAATCCACAATACATCGTCCCCAAACCCGCAAATCTCATTTTAAAAAGTCAAAACATATAGACTGTGGTTTACCCCCTTAACTCTGCTATAAATGCGTAAACTTTAATTTTGTCCGCCCTTCAAAGCGTACCCATAACGTTCAATTGAATACAAAATAAGAATGCTTCCAACGCATAGAAAGGCAGGTGCCGACAGCAAGATCACCTTTGACAATGTTCATTTTCTCTCGCGATTCTCACCGAATACGTTAGTCCTTTTTTGCTTTCCTTGGCCGTAAGACAAACGGTAACGTTGAAAGTTCTTTCAGATGCACGACAAACCGCGCGTATATGTACCATTAACGCCGGCTCGACGAAAGGTTGAAACAAAGCTGCGAAAATTTTCCTCTCGTTAGGTGTATACCACGGTAAAGGAATCCCAAATCGCGAATTGGTTCTCACATACCTCAGCGTATACATGTACAGGCGCGCCCACATATGCATGCGTACATGATCCTTATTGTGTATATATATATATGTATATGGCAAGGATTCTCATGCCGATCAACCTGTCGAATTAACAAACCAGCGAATTCGTTTCCCTCCCTTCCTTGTATTCAAATAAATTCACGTCAAAATGCCACAAATGCACGCGTACATAAATGTGTGTGTGTGTGTGTGTGTGTGTGGTGTGTGTGTGTGTGTGTGTGTGTGTGTGGTGTGTGTGTGTGTGTGTGTGTGTGTGTGTGTGTGTAGGAGTGTGGGTGTGGGTGTGTGGATGTGGGTGTGTGGGTGTAGGTGTGTGTGTGTAGGTGTGTGCGTTCATGCTATTCTTACACATGTCGTGAGACCGGTTCTACGATCGGTTTCGTGGAAACGCTGGCCATTGTTCGACTCGATGATCAGGTACAAAACTTCGAAAAGAGTCCCGCCTGCAGGTAAGCATTGGGCTAGTGCAGTTTCCTAAACTCAGGTCAGCTTCCTCTCTGCAGGAGAAAATATCGTACCTATACATCATACGTTAACGAATATTCGTATGGCCGGATGCTTTTTTTGTTTTGTTTTGAAGATTACGAAAATGGCACCTTGTAAAAAAAGATGCTACTTTCGACGAAACAAAACAACTTTAATAATTTGTTATTAACAAATGAATAAACATATGGAATTATCATTTGGTTATAGGATAGAAAATGTTAATTGTGATCCGTGCAAATTTGAAGTGAATCCGAGGAATAGATTTTGAAATACGGTCCACATCGTTTCGTAACACATTTTTTTGGGAAAAATGGTAGACAAAAAGGGGCAGCAGGGGGCACTTTTCGTCATAGCGCATTGGGCGACCCTTTACGAAACTCGTCATGACTCGGTCGTTTTTTCGAATTTTTGCAAAATCTTTGTTGCAAATTGAAGTTGCGACACCAGGATATATAACTGTGCAAAACAAAATCGCAATCTTGAAATTTCAAGTTTAGAAATTATTATATTAATTTCAAATGATTATATTAATTTTAAGTTTGCAAATTATGCAAAACAATTATTGCCTCGGTTTTCTTCGAATGGTAAATATTGAATGATTTCAAGACCTCATACGTCCAATATTGTAGAATAGTTTCATTCTAGTTTTTACCTGACTCCCTTAAGGCGGGAGCCTGAATTAGAAGGTCCGAAAAATTGTATTTTTTTTTAATTGCTCAAATCGATGGATAAACTATCAAACGATATATTTAGAAAGTTACAGAGGCCAATTGTAAATATTTTCGAAGATACAAGGCCTAAAGCAGAGAAGCGATTGATATTTGATATTGATATTTCCTCCTATTGAAAACTTTAAAGCGCGTTTTCTCCAGTTTTCATTTTCACGATTTTTCCAAATTGCCGGGCGTGATAACAAAAAAACTAAACTACCTATTGAATCAAACCAAAATTTATTTTCTTCAGTATGAACATCTCTTTTAAGTGAATTAAAAAAGTCGTTGAAAAAAGTATTTTCAAACAATTTTTATAGCACGTTGAACTTTGTTTTTTAACATTTTTTTCAAACCTGAAAAAAGTTATAATTGCACGATTTTTTCAGCTTTTTCTTAATTCACCCAGAAGAAAAATATATGACAATTGAAAATTTAGTTGGTTTTTTTTTTTGTTTGGGTCAAGAATTACGAGCTGCATCCTTCCCGCCGATTGGGGACTGCAGTGGCAAGACGCACATGGAATAAATGACACATGACATCTGATAAATCTTCAGTTATTTATTGTTTCATAATGAATTTTTTTATATACATTTCGAATATATATGAAAAAATACTTTAATGTTTACTGGGCTCACTTGTATTTTTCCCTTCTAAAAAAATTCCCGAAAAAACGCTTTTTGGACCTCAGGCTCAGGTAAATCTACTAATTCTTAGGATATCGTGCATAGCCATTCCTGTGTTTGTGCGTCTGAAAGCTGCAGTAATAGTTGCGTAAGTGAACAGCCCAGATGATTAATCCGTCGGCTCCAACCGCGTGCTTATCTGTACTGGCTCAAACCACATCGTGTGGCGGTCGAGAGTTGGAATGTACCGAGGAAACTCGAGCAGTCGCGTATAACCAGCTGATGCTCGGAATTGCCTGCGTTTCGGTTTGATTGGATCCTCGGTATGTGTCTCATATTTCTCCGATGGAATACACTTACGCAAAACACTACTCGAACTCAAATAGAGTCGACGAATTGTCGGTGGAACACCAGTGTGACGGGTCGAAAAAATATATTTTCTTGCATTTTCTCAAAGTATACGTATTAAAAAATGTTTGAAAAAAATTCAAGCTAAAATATTGAAAATTGATCAAGTTACAGACGATTTAGTAAGAGCAGGGAGATCTTCGATTTAAAAAAAAAAAATCTGTAATTGCAGTAGCTATCGTCGTATGGTGCCATTTTTTTTTTTTAGAATTTCTTAAGCCCCCGAATAAAAGTAAAAATTTCAACAAAATTACACTTTTTCTTTGAACACCGACCATTGCGTGATTTTTGTTTCGAAAAACGGCTACTTGCAATGTGTACTACATTTATATAGATTATAAAACCTTTTTATTTTTATTTGTCAGACTGATCATTGTCAAGTTATCGATCCAGGTGTTGAACCACATTTTTTATACAGAGGCCCTATTATGCCTCAATAACTTTGTGAATTTTTATTTTATTTTTAATGAAGATTTACACAAAGTACGTTCAATGTATGCTTGATAACATACTTTTTTTTCCAAATCCCGACTAAATAATCTAGTAGACATTTTTTTTAAATGACCCCTTTTCGGCCCGTCACACTGTTCCCTTAATTTGTAAACCGATGTCGTTAGTTTTCATTCGATCGCAATCATGACACGGAGCAACAGTAGATAATATTCCGACGGAATAAAATTTTATAGCTATAAATAAAAATCGTATTTAACGTAGGACAAATTTTCTTCCGGACCATTTTCTGCATCGCAAATCATAGGGAAATATTAGCGTAAACAATTCAGAACCATGACAAATTGGTGTTCTTAATTAATAAGTGGCAATTTTCTGCTCGATCATTTGATTTAGACATGTATGGTTTTTTTTTTTAATTCTGCTGCACACATCAATCATTGGGAATATTGTAATCAATATTTCATTAACGGCGGGGTAAAGTTAATTCGGCGAAAAAAGGCATGTTTTTAAGATTTTTTTTTTTTGGCGTAACGAATAGTGTTCGTTTATTGGAAAATTTACATATAGTAAAGTAACATTTGAACAACATTCTCCTAAATTTGCATTGCAAAACATTCAAAATTGAGCGAGTGAAAATTAAACCCCGGAGGCGCCTCGAAAAAAAGTTGGTTTGCGGTGTGCACCATAACTCGCAACAGAATCATTTGAAACAAAAAAATCAAAATGCATTTGTTAAAGGAGATGTTTTTCGAGGTAATGACGGGAGGATTTTTTTTTCGATTTTTCGATTTTTCGTAGCACTTGGGAGCCAAAAACCCGATTTTCGCTAAAAAAAATCGGCTAATTTGTTGTTGAAAAATTCGTAATTATTAAAAAAAAAAAACAAATCGCTCTCGACAATACCTGGTGAATTATGTGAAGAAATACTGTGCAAAATTTCAAAGCGATTGGTCCAGTAGATTTTGAGTTATCGTGCACACGGACTTCAAATATGGCAAGTCTCAGAAAAACGGTTTAAAAAACGCAGAAGAGAAGAGAACGGCATGGAGCAATAGACGCTCAATTACTCATAACTTCGTCAATTTTACTCCGATCGACTTGAAATTTTAACACAATATTCTTGATATATTATGCATTCATTTAAAAAATTTTAAAAAAAATGAAAAAAAATTAAATACTTTACCCCGCCCTTAAAAAATGCGAATACGTACCTATATCCGTGTGTACATTGGATAGTGATCATTTTAACAACCAAGTTCACTTTTTTCGAGACGTCTACATAAATTTGAGTTTTCAAAAATATGGATTTCGCATTGTTCAGTTTCATAGCCTATGGTCTTAACTTAAATTTGCAACGAAGATTTTGTAAAAAATCGAATAATTAACGAAAGTATGTTTTACGAAACGGTTCAAGTCGTGTCCCAAAATCGATCCGTCCGATTCACTTCAAATTCGGACGGAGCTTAGCTTAAAACATTTTCTAGCGCATGGCCGAAGTATTAATTGATACGTTTATCCATTTGTTAATAACAAATGATTAGAGATGTTTCGTTTTATCGAAAATCGATCCTTTTTTCTCAAGACGCAATTTGTAATTGGCAAAATTTAAAAAAAAGTGACCACTAAATATTCATTGGCCGGCAATTCATTTTGCAGAGCTTTCGCGAGGTTAATTAAAAAATTATAAAGCGTAAAATTCATGGGTGAGAAGTGGACGAAAAAAATTATCGGTTTTTTAATGAAAATTTGATTTTTTCGAGACTTGAGCGACCTCCAAATATTTGTTGACGGCTCGCAGCTTCGGCGACAATTTTTTTTTTCGTCAAAAAAGATGATTGGATGTTGAGAAAAAGGGGAAAAAATAGAGCTCAAATTCGTGCCACCCTAAGCGGCACCTTGTTAAAATAATAATAACTTCATTGTTAATCGATATTTTTCCTTAGAAAAAAAATTATTCTTGCCAAGACTTTGTACTTATCGTGTGTGTGAAATATTTCGAAACGTTGAAATTCGGGATTTTAAACCGTCGGTGCATTCAAAATTCGGAATTTCAACCCGGCCCCAAACTAGTACAGTCGTGCTGTATATTGGAATCGGAAAAAATAAGAAGAAGGCTAGTTTTTTGACAGGTGATTTTATAGGTGCCACGGGTGTTAAACCAAGTTTGCCTAAAAGTAGGGGTGTAGGGTTTTTTTAGGGGTTGGGGGTGGATTAATGCCGAACTACAACCCCCACGAGGTCGGCGCCGGGAGACAAAATGTTCAGAAAAATCCGGGTTTTATTTTTGTCCATAGCGCCGAAGTCGTGGAAGTTCATTTTGCGGGTGAAAAAGTGGGGTGAAATTTTGAAAAATCAGTTTTCATTCGATAACTCTTTAGGACAAATTCATACAATTTTTGTTCGAATGGAAACGTTGTAGCCCTTGAAAAGACGCGTCGATCGAGTATTCGATCAACCCTCTCCAATAATATCTTCACCCCCAAAAGAATTGTTGAAGAATTAACACAAAAATTATTTATCGAATAACTCAACAACAATCGATTTTTCGGGGATGGTTCAAATGTACGAAATGTAGAGAATAATTTTCTCTATATTTTCGTTCCTATGCACAACCCTTGAATTTTGCTTTTTCGAACCCCTCTCAGGGGTTGAAAATTCAAAATGAAATTCTGGGAAAACTATTGATCGAAACTAAAGAGATACGAGTTTGGCGCTTTGGACAAAAATGTAACTGAGGGTTCAAGCTAGAAATTCTTCCACGGCAGCGAATTCGTGCGGTCAATAGTTTTCCCAGAATTTCATTTTGAATGTTCAACCCCCGAGAGGGGTTGGAAAATCAAAATTCAAGGGTGGTCCATAGCAACGAAAATATGGAGAAAATTATTCTCTACATTTCGTGCGTTTGAACCATACTCGAAAAACCGATTGTTTTTGAGTTATTCAATAAACTATTTTTTTTTGGTTTTTTAACCATTTTTTGGGGGTGCAGATATTATCGGAGAGTGATGATCGAATACTCGATCGACGCGTCTTTTCAAGGGCTACACCGTTCCCAATTGACCAAAAAACGTACGATTTTTTCCTAAAGAGTTATTGAATTAAAACCGATTTTTCAAAATTTCACCCCACTTTTTCACCCTGAAAATGAACTTCCACAACTTCGGCGCTGTGGACAAAAATAAAGCCCGGATTTTTCTGAACATTTTGTCTCACGGCGCCGACCTCGTAGGGGTTGTAGTTTGGCATTAATCCACCTCCTTTTCCTTTCATCCCCTAAAAAAGAACCCTACACCCCGATTTTTAGGCAAACTTGGATTAAGCACTCGCGGCACCAACAAAAACACGCCAAAAAACTAGCCGTCTTCTGATTTTCTCCGATTCCAGGCTTTTTCAGCGACAGCCACGACTGTACTAAACTTACGTAGCCTCGCCAACAAATCAATTCGACAATCGTCGTCGACACGATTTGCCGTGCACTGCAAAGTCCTGGAAGAAGCGTTGGAAGATGACCACATTTTGGGATCAGGTTGGCTCATCAGCCACATTCACGAACGTACAGAAACCGGAAAATTCCTCGCTACCCTAGTCGCAGGCACTCTGTAGTGAATTTAACAAGGCAAGATACGAGGGTGTTGTATCACGAGTTATGTCAAACCGATAGTGCCCTCGGCGCTATCTGGAAACCATAAATCGATAATCAGCCGCAAAAGATCGCGAAAAAAAAGGAAAAAGCCTTCTCGGCTTCGCGAGAGAACGATATCTCACGTGCGCGGCCACGTGAAACGGCCGCGGAATATTCGAAGCGGGTATGAAGAACGCGTATGATGCACGTGTGGCGGGGTATGGCCACGCGTGAGTGTGCGGTATCCAATATGTACAGAGTACACGAAACGTGTTCGTACGACGATTTGGAATGACGCCAAGAGATCGACGCGATAGCGCGTGCATCCAGAATATCGCGTATGACTCCAGAGACCTCCGAGGGCCGAAAAAAAACGATGCTAACGAAAGAAATGGCCGTGAAACGGAGACACGATGTTTTTTCTTGAATAAAATTTGAGAAATCGAACTGTCGGGTGAAGCTGAAGAGCTAAAAAAAAGGTGCGAGCCTTCAAAATCAAATGCCAGCGTTGACTTTTAGATTCAATGATTTTTTGAATGTTGAAGAAATTACTCGGGGAGTCTGGTGTCTATGAGCTTGCGGTGCGATTTCATTTGCATGGCCCAAAAAGTGCACAAACTTGGGACCTGAGGGCCGGGATTAAATTCCGAACTTTGAATGCTCCTACGGTTTAAAATTCCGAATTTTAATATTCCGAAATACAAGATGGGGGCCGCGTTGCAATTCCGAACTTTAAATTATGAAAACGTTCGAAACTCCGAAAGAATCTTACACGAAAGACCAAAACTCCGCAAAGCTTAACACCGTCAAAATAATTCGGCTATGGAAGTTTCAAAAGTTTAAAAATTTTCTATAAATTAACGAATTATTTAAAGAATTTTGTTTTTTTATTAAGGGAGACTTTGTCCTTGAAATTTTCAAAAAATTCAAGCGGCTCAACATGAGCAGCTAGAAGAAGAGGAGGAATGCCTCTATGGACCAGGCATTGCCGATTAGCGGTAATTATAAACACATTTGTGTAAACACATTACAAAACTTTAAACGCGTTTTTCTCGAAAACGCGTTTTTAAAAATGGCTGACATTCTCCTGACCGCTGTAATTAACATATCGAGCTGAAATTTGGAGAGCATACTCAGAAAATATGTCTTCACGGAATGACGGATCGTTTTTTTTCGATAGATACATTTTTGCATTTATTATTTATCTTTTTATGCGAAAAAAAACGCGAAAATTCGATTTTTTTTTCATTGCCGCCATTTTTCGAAATTTGTACTAAACGAAAAACCCATCCGTCATTCCGTGACCAAAGGGTCACAGATTGATAATATGCTTTGAATTTGTGTTTCAGATCAACAAAGAGGGGGCAGTGATGTCAGCCGTTTACCTCCCGCGATTTGAGGACCTGTTTTCGCGGAGCTGCAACGGCCGCCATTTTGGTTTTCTTTTCAAAAAAAATTTTTTTTAACGTTCTGTATATCATGAATAAAAGCAAGAAAAAAACCGCATTCAAAAAGCTTAACTCGTTTCCTTTAAAAAAAAATAAAATGTAAACACCTGAAATATGGCACTCCAAGGACAAAGTCTCCCTTAAGAAGTGACTTTGCGTCAATTTTCAAATTTTTCCAGACAATGTTATACGTTCTACATCATTTACAGTCAACTGTGTAGACTTTTGCTGGCATGATCTTGACCGACTGTTCAAACTTCCTAATTTTAAGGGGCTGTACCAGTGTGACACTTTAAAAAAATCGATATTTCTTGCCTTTTTCGATAGTTTATACTTTCAAGAATATCATCATTTATATCATTTATATCAATATCATTTTATCTTGCAAAAATCGATAGTTAAATCTTTAAACGCGTTTTTCTCGAAATGAGATTTTTCAAATTTGCCAACATTGTAACGCAAAGAGCAATTATCCGATTGAATTGAAATATGAACTGAGTACTCTTGAATATATTTACTCTGCAATGACGTGGGATATTTTTGATTGGATGAAAATTGACGATTTGGCATTGAAAAAAACGAACATTTTATAGGCACGAAAACAGACTTTTTGTCATAACTACGCCATTTTGTTAGATTTTGATATTTTTCGAAAATCCTACGTCATTGTACAGGAAATACCTTCCAGTTTAATGACATCTTTTCCTTTTTCGGTTGCAGCTACTCAATCGGCCGAAATTATGTCAGCAGTGGAGGAACTTTTTTTTGGCGCCTCCGAAGGCAGCGCATAAGTCGCTTGGTACTCAATATTTTTCTATGAAAAAATTATGTAATATAGGTCAAATATAGCCAAATATATTCTTAATTTTCCGAAACATTTGATTGAGTACTCTTCTCCCAAAAAATCTCGAAAATCACCCAAATTTTCAGCGTTCACACTGGTATAGCTCCTTAATGTTCCGAAATTACAAGGTTCGTGAATATCATACCAGCGAAAGTCTACACGGTTGACTGTAAATGATATAGAGCGTATAACATTGGCTAGACAAATTTCAAGATTCACGTAAAATCAATTCGCATAAAAAAAATTCTCTAAATAATTCATCGATTTATCGACAATTTTGAACTCTTAAAACTTCCATAGCTGAATTATTTTGACGGTGTTCAGATTTTCAAATTTTCAGAGTTTTGGTCTTTCGTGTAAAATTCTTTCGGACTTTTGAGCGTTCTGATCATTCAAAGTACGGAATTGCAATCCGGCCCCGGGTCCTGTAGGTCCCTCTTGTAATAGCACAAAATAGCCATGATGTTATGTCAAAAAAAAAAAAAAATTAATGAAACTTCCGCCGCTTGATGTTAGCTCGTCGCTACACTGATATTTTCCAATGCTGTCGTGAGATTCGCTAATGGACTTTCAATGCTGCAACACGGGGCAATTTGTTCGGTTGCACACACCAGTGTGATGGGTGAAAAAAAATCCACTCTTTTCTATCTTATGAAAGTACACTTATTCAAGAATAGGTATGTGAAAAAAATTCAAGTTAATATGTTGAACATTGATCGCGTAACAGACGATTTAGTGAGAACAGGTAGCGCAACGACTTAGGTATGTGAAACTTTCCCGATTTTCAATTTAGAAAAAAAAAAAATTCCATAATTGCAGTATCTATCGTTGTACGTATGAGCTTCTTGTTTTTTTGAAATTCAATTTTTTTAAGCCCCCGAATATCAGTAAAAATTCGCCAAAATTACACTTTTTTAAAATCCGCTGTTTTATTAATTTTATTAATTTTTATTAATTTAAAAATTTTAATATATAAAATTTTAAATATAAAAATTTTAAACTCAATTTTATTTTTATTAAATTTTATTAAATTTTAAAATTTAAAATTTAAATTTAAATGAATTTAATAAATAAAATATAAAAATTTAAAATTAATTTGATTAATTTTATTAATTTTATACCGCTATTAGTTTCATCGAAAAACGGCTACGTACAACAAGAACTACATTTATATAGATTATAAAACTTTCTCATTTTTATTTTTCCCACCAATCATTTCCCACCACACACATCAAGACCACATTTTTTTATACCGGCTCAATTATATCCCAATAACGTTGTTAATTATTTATTGCTTAAAACGAAACTTTACACGAAATAAGTTCAATATATGCTTAATAACATATCTATTTCCCAAACCCCAAATAAATAATCCAGTAGACCAAAAAAAATCGGAAAAACGACCTTATTCGGCCTGTCCCAGTGGTTCCCTAAAAGGGAATAGAACGGGGAAAACTCCTTACGAGCAACTTGTAATTGAGAATTCCACTTTCGCAAATGGCATTCAACCTTGATTGCAGAAATAATTCACGAAAACACACATTTTCCACCGTTCGGAGGTGATCTCGGTAATTGCCATTGTCCTTTCAGGGATCAAGTGTTCTCATAATGGGCCGATTACAAGACAAAAATTGTCCCATCAAAGACCAATTAAAGCAAGTATAGGGTTCGCATACAAATGTATTCCAGCGTTCGTACTTGGGTCTTTGGGTAATACTATGTCTCGTAGTTGAGCTGGGCGTCGAGCAACAGCATTCTCATCGAACTCGAGACAGGAGTGAAAGTCTTAGCCGGCTTCGTGTGAAGGAGAGTAGCAATGCCACGCGAGTGCGCAATTTACAACTTTACGCTTCGAGCAACGAGCATTACTCCAATTATTCATCCTGCATCGTATATATTGTTCGTCCATAAAACCGACGTGTGTTCGAGAGTTTAGTACAAAGAACGTTGGGAAATTGCGAGTGACACGGGCGATCGACCGAGTCCGGATTCATGAATAACAAATTTAGTACACTCCTTTCGTTTTCTCGTTCTTCTGGGACCTTGACTCGGGTAGACAGAAGTGGCAATCAAGCGGAGTGCATTTAAGTCTGTTGTAAATCTTGATGGCTCGGGATCCTTTGGAACTTCAGCCGCACTCCGGGTAATCTTTCCATGATTCTTTAAGGGCTTTTTCCTTCAGGGCGAGATGCCTTTAAGCGAGCAAAAAAAAACAGTGATTTTCATGATTCGTTTTTATGGAACCATTTTTTTACCATTTTCGAAACTTAGGGTATGATTTACGGATAATGTTCCGAAAGAGACATTCCTCCGATTAGTTTGAAGTTTTGTGCATCCATGTATATTTACTCGTTGATCACGAATATGATTGTGGAAATGCCCCCAAATGCTATTTTCAAGGTAAAAACTCACAAAAACTGATTTTGTAATAGTTTTTCTATTTTATTGTGATAAATGTTGAACTTAGAGAAAAATGTTTCCTGCAAAAGTTATAGCCTATATAAAGATTGATCTTTTATGTTCTATACAAGTTTTGTCAAAAACCAATCTGTTTCGAGAAAAATGGGATAATGTTTCAAGAAGTACATTTTCCTAAACTTCATCAGTGTCGATATTATCTACTTACGCTCTTTACTGTGGGAAGGTTGCCGTTTTATCTTTAACACTATATGCATACCTAAACAACAAAAAACACATAACAAACAAAAATAAACATACGACACAACAAACAAACCCAAATACACAAGAACATAACCAAGCCTAAACAAACCCAAACAAACTACAACCTTCCCATGATAAAGTGCCTAAGTAGATAATATCGAAAGTAATGGGATTTAGCAAAATGTACTCATTGGAACATTATCCCATTTTTCTCGAAACATAATGGTTTTAGGGAAAAGCTGTATAGAACATAAAAGATCAATCTTTTTATAGGCTACAACTTTGGCGGGAACTATTTTTCTCTAAGGTCAACATTGATTGAAATAAAGTAGAAGAACTTTAAAAAAATCAGTTTTTGTGAGTTTCGACCTCGAAAATCAAATTTGCGGGTATTTTCACTATTATAATCGCAATCAGCAAGTCAAAATACACGGATACACGAAATTTCGAATTAATCGGAGGTATGTCCTTTTCGAAACTACACCCTGCTTACTACTACTTTTCGCTGTTACATGGTATTTTTTTTAAATTTCTTCAAATGGTGAAGGTATGGCACGGTGTTCTAAACTACATTTTCAAAATTAGCGTGACGTATAGCTAAAAAACTAACGGACTGAACGTGATGACTTTTTGCATAAATATTTTTCACCTTATTGTCTAAACCCTTAAATGTTCTTGAAAATAAAATAAAAAAGTATTTTCTATTGCAAAATGGAGCCATTTTTTTCGGAAAATTCTGTATTTTTGTTTCGAAGCGCACCATTTCATCGATTTTCAACATTTCTCACTTTTTCGTGGTTCATATTCTGCGTATCAGTGTTAATGAAAGAAAAATCTTCGTTGGTTTTTTTTCGCATCAATCTTGCCGACGCTACGTGTCACGCCGTCAGACAACATCCGCCGCGACTCGTTTAGAAGAACGTGCCATATCTCTGTCATTCTAAAAGATTAATGAATTTAAAAAATACCGTGTAAAAGTAGTCATAAAACATGCCCTAGGTCGCAAAAATGATGAAGAACTCATACGTTTGAAAAAAAAATCATGAAAATCAACATTTTTTTCCTCGCCTACAGGTATCTCCCCCCTTAAAACTTTACTTTTTAATATAAAAAAAACATCTGAAAACCTGTACACGTTTTCTTAGAAAAAAATCAAGAAAATTCGTCTTTCTCCGGCTACGAGCTAGGTGTAACCCGTGAAAGTGGAGACACGAAAAGGCTATTATTTCCCAACGGCTCTTGAGAGCTGAGTACGTGCGGTAGGGTGTGCGAGGCGAATTGGCCTCCCTTGAACCACAAAAACGAGACGAATTACGAAATTACCGTTCTAAAGAGAGCAATCTGCCACTCCCTCGCTGCTCATAGCACAAAGCGCGATATGTATCATGTACGTAAACGTCAAACGGTTCGAGAACAATCGCATAGATAGAGATCACAGAGCTAGGATTCGCGAGGCATATGAGAACAAAGATAATTCAAGAATGATTATCGGACTTAACTGCTAAAGGCTAAACTGGCTCGCGTGAAATGACTTATTCAAGGTAGTCTTCGATGCTCGTCATCATCATCGTCATCATCGTCATCATCGTCATCATCGTCATCATTATCATCATCGTCATCATTATCATTATCATCATTATCATTATCAAGGCCATCATTATCATCATCGTCATCATTATCATCATCGTCATTATTATCATCATCGTCATCAATATCATCATCTTCGTAATCATCATCATCTTCGTAATTATCATCATCTTCGTAATTATCATCATCTTCGTAATTATCATCATCTTCGTAATTATCATCATTGTCATCATTATCATCATTGTCATCAATATCATCATCGTCGTCATTATCATCATCGTCATCATCATCATCGTCATCATCATCATCGTCATCATCATCATCGTCATCATCATCATCGTCGTCATCATCATCATCGTCATCATCATCATCGTCAGTATCATCATCGTCATCATCATCATCGTCAGTATCATCATCTTCATCATTAGCATCATCGTCATCATTATTATCATCGTCATCGTTATCGTCATCGTCATCATTATCATCATCGTCATCATTATCATCATCGTCATCATTATCATCATCGTCATCATTATCATCATCGTCATCATTATCATCGTCATCATTATCATCATCGTCATCATTATCATCATCGTCATCATTATCATCATCGTCATCATTATCATCATCGTCATTTTTATCATGATCGTCATCATTATCATGATCGTCATCAATATCATCATTATCATCATCATCATCACCATCGTCATCATCGTCATTAAGACCGTCATCATCATCATCGTCACCATAGCTGCGTAGTCGTCCACTTCGTCGGTAACGCCGACTGACTTTTTCAAGGTAGTCCTCGATGCTCGTCATCATCATCATCATTAAGGTCATCATTATCATCATCGTCATCATTATCATCATCGTCATCATTATCATCATCGTCATCATTATCGTCATCGTCATCATTATCATCATCGTGATCATTATCATCATCGTCATCAACATCA
The DNA here is from genome assembly GCA_964007375.1 of Ophion obscuratus. Classification (NCBI taxonomy): domain Eukaryota; kingdom Metazoa; phylum Arthropoda; class Insecta; order Hymenoptera; family Ichneumonidae; genus Ophion; species Ophion obscuratus. The sequence goes on from OZ023321.1 coordinate 3,871,428, forward strand.
TTATCGTCATCATTATCATCATCGTCATCAATATCATCATTATCGTCATCGTCATTATCATCCCCATCATCATCATCGTCATCATTATTATCATCAAGGCCATCATTATCATCATCGCCATCACAGCCGCGCAGTCGTCCACGTCGTCTGTAACGCCGAGTAGCGTTGATGATGGCGAAAGCGCTCTTTCCCCATCTCGCTCCTTTTTTTCTTCACTTTTTTTTCTCACTCGCACGAGACGCATTACCGCGTTTTCAAGGTAAAAGTTCCCCTTCTGGTATATCCCATTAACAGCCTCGACTCCCGCGACGCCATTCAACGCCAACTTGCTGAGACCCTCTCGTACCTAGCGACGTGCCTAAATACCCCTGCGATGTGCGGCATTTCACGTCACGTTTGTCACCAACGACTCGTTAGTGATTTTTGCATGATGTCTGACGTTTAAAACGCGGCAAATCTGCTTGAGGAATATCTAGAAAAAAATACATCAACTTTTGTTGGTGTGTTGTTTTTTTGCTATATTGAATTTTGATCTTTGTAGATACTCTTGGGGATTTTTTTTTCAAAGATACTTGACGTGAGTGGAGTGCATTTGAGGCGGGACACCACCGTGACAGGTAACAAAATCGTTTTTGCATTTTTTAAAGTATACTTATTCAAGAATGTGTGAAGAAAAACTGAAGTTAAAATATTGAAAATTAACCAAGTTACAGACGATTTGGTGAAAACAGGTAACGTAACGATTTACGTATAGTTGAATGTTCAATCGCGTTTTTCTCGAAAAGACTTTTCTCGACCTGTCTAGAATCGTAACTCCACTTTTTCACTTAGTATTTTTATGCCCCCAAATATAAGTAAAAATCTCGTCAAAATTACATTTTTTTTGGACGCTCGCCATTTTGCGATTTTTGTTCTTTTCGAAAAACAGCTGAGTACAGTAAGAACTACATTTATAATATAAAAGCTAAAACTTATACTATAAAAGAAACTTATACCATAAAGGATACTATAAAAGATGAAACTTAACATTTTTTTTCAGACCAATTATTCTCAAGTTATTGATCGGGCCGTTGAACCAAATTTTTTTATACGAAACTCTATTATACCTCAATAACGGCGTTATTTTTTATTCTTTTGAAATTAAAATTTACAAAATATAAGTTCAATGTCTGCTTAATATTATACCTTTTTTTCCAAATCCAAAATTAATAATTTAGTAGACAGAAAAATCGGAAAAACGACGTGTTTTCAGCCCGTCACTGTGGTGTCCTCCCTTAAAATACAAAGTTTTTATTTACGGAAAGAGCATGTCATTCATGGGATGTTGCGCGGTCGAGATATGAAGCTGTTTTCGTTTTCGTGAAGTTGCAAAATACTGTATCACGCCCACTTCTGATAGCTGCTTTCCAAAGCAATTAAAACCGGTAGGGTGGCAACCGTTTCTCACTGGCGCTATGGTAACCCGACAAGTGATCGGACGTCAACGTCCATCACTGTTCCGCACCAATTTACGATTGTGATACTTCGGTAAAACGAAACTGATCACATAATTTCCGTTGCATCAAGTGAAAGTGGACATATATTGTGTACTATATCTCTTCCTCGTAATCGCTCTCCCAAAGAAACTTATTTCCGCATTTCAGCAATCGCCGGCAATTCGTTTTTCGAATTCTTCTGTGAATTGCATTTTTTTCTAGTCGAAACGTTTCAATGGAAAAAAAATTCTCCCGTGGACTGCGGAGTCCGGAATTTTCTGAAAATGAAAACAGGACCGTAGGGAGTGACTGGAATGGCTGATAAATTGAGGGGGAAGATATCTTTTGGCGAGGAAAAAACTCACTGATTTTCATTATTTTTTTTAAATAAAAGATTTCTTCGCCATTTTTTAAACTTAGGGTATGTTCTATTTATACCTTTGATTGTTACATGGTATTTTTATTTATTTATTATTTTTTTAAATTGCGCAGGTCTGTCGCGGTCTTCTAGACTGCATTTTCAAAATTGGCGTGACGTATAGCTGAAAAACTAATCAACCGATCCGGATGAAATTTAGAATAAATCTTCTTAACCTTATTGTCTAAAACATGGTCCTAAATGTTCTTGAAATGAAAAAAAATAAGTATTTTTTTAATTGGAAAATGTAGATATTTTTTTCGGAAATTTCAATATTTTTGTTTCAAAGCGACGATACGACCATTTCGACGATATTCAACATTTCTCACGTTTTCTTGGTTCACATCCTGCATGTTATTCTCTATAAGTGTGGTTTTTCACTCCAACATTATTAGAAGGATGTACCTAAAGTTTCAAGGTTATGGCGTAAATAAATTGCTTTTTTGGGGTAAAAATTGTCGAGAAAATGGTAAAAAATATGAAAATCTGATCTCAAAGCCTCCTTATTTTTTAATTTGATATTTTTTTATATTTTTATAGGCATATCCTTCCAATAATGTTACAATAAAAAACTTCCCAAAATTTCAGCCAGACCGATCAATAACTGTTGAGTTATTTTGAGCACTTTTTCAAAAGACGCCTAAAGGAATACCTTATAACGTCGCCATTTTGTTTTGCTCAAAAAAGAAAAAAAACTTGAAAGTTGTAATAAGATAATGTCAAAATTTTCAAATGATGCGATTATTTTATCACTTGAAAAAAATCAATGAAAAATGACTTATTCTCGGGCGTCTAAAGGGATTTCCCTCCCAATAAAAGAAAAATCTTTGTTTTTTTTCACATACATCCGCCATACCGTGCCATACCTCCGCCATTTTTTAAGACCAACAAAAAAAAGATACCATGTAACAGCCAAAAGTAGTAATAAAACATACCATACGTCTAAAAAATGATGAAGAAATCTTTTTTTTTAACATCATCAAAATCGTTTTTTTCCTCGCCTTAAGGTATCTCCCCCCTTAATGCGTTATTTTAAATAACTCACGACGCCGTGGAATTACGGAACACGCTGACTCATGGAGCACAGAATATCTCATACGTAAAAATATGAGTGAGATAAATAAAGAGAACGTTGTTCATTTTGCTGTACAGTAATTGGCAACTTTGCACAGAAATCAGCAGGTGAAAATATTCGGCATAGGGAAACGGGCGTACGCCAATTACGGATCTTTCAGCCGTTAGTTAAAGGGACAATCCCTCCACCGTTTTGGCCTGGGCGTTTTTTCATTGTCCAGGGACCATGGCCTTCCCCCTCCGCAACATTGCAGTAGTACTTTTTCCTGCTCCACAGGACTCAACCGTGGCAGACTCTGCTCTGGACAATTTACCCACGTCGCGTTTTTATCGATCCCTCTTTTCTCCCTTTTCCGCTCACTCTCTGACACACCCCCTCCCCCTCTGCGTATATTTTCTCTCGGTCTTCATCACTCGCTTTTCCAACGATACTCTTTCGAGTTCTGCACTTCGACGAGCATGCATTCGTGACATACACCCCGGCATATTTCACGCTCAACACTTTTGCTCCTCTGTACTTTAGTTGGGCTGGCAAAAAAGTGGAAAATACATCGCACGAACTCGCGAAATGTTTGTACACATATATATATACCATATGGGACACAATAACGTACGTACCATGCCGTTTACTTTGCATTGTCATTTGCGCACTTTGTTGTCTCCAGTGCATGTTTCAGTGTAGCTTATAGTCGCCGGAGAAAAATAGTTAAAGGGTCTTCTCACTTCAGACCCTAAAAAATGCTATTTTCATGCATTTTTTGATAGGTTTATATTATAGATATTGGTATAAAAATTGTTAAATAAATACACTTTCGAAATACATTTGAACAAAAATTATTTATTTAAGTCACTATTTATAGACGAAAATGGTAGTTAAAAAAAAGTCCTGAAAAAATGATAGGTCTGCGCTGTTGATGCAATCTCGGAGATGGATCATCCGAAACCAAAAAAATCAAACGGTTTTAGATTCAAAATGTCAATGGCGCATATGATACGATTTTTGATATATGCAGAAATAACAAAATGACGGACGTTTTTCGAAAAAACAAAAAAAACGTGTTGTTTTTCACCGTTTTTGGCGAAAAAAATTGTAAATATCAAAATTTAAAACAATCCTTAATATGCGTTATAGCTATAGTTGTAAAGTGGTTATAAAATGGTTAAAATTTCATAAGGATCGGTTCACTATTTTCGAAGATTTTATCAACAAGCCGTCGAAAAAAGTTGTTTCGAGAAAAACGCGTTTATCATTATTATCATTTTTTTTAATTTAATGTTTTTCGAAAGTGTATTTATTAAGTGTAACAACATTTTATATCGATACCTATAATATAAACCTATCCAAAAAATTCATGAAAATAATCTTTTTTAGCGTCTAAAGTAAGAAGACCCCTTAAGGACCTGTGATGGGTAAAAAGATCGATTTACTTTCTCAAAGTCTTCATATTCAAGAATATGGGGAAAAATCTTCGAGTTTAAATATTGAAAATTTACCAAGTTACAAACGATCTAGTGAGAGCAAGTAGCGCAACGATTTACGTATACTGAAACTTTTTATCGCTTTTTTCTCGAAACAACTTTTCTCGATCTGGCCGAAATCATAACTCTAGCTGTAATTGTCCAATTTGAAATTAAGAAAAAAAAAAAAGTTCCTAACTGCAGTAGTGATCCTTGTACGTAGCCACTTTTATAAATTTATCTTTTCTTAAGCCTCCGAATGTAAGTAAAAAATTCGCCAAAATTATCCTTTTTTTTAAACCCGCTATTTTGTGAATTTTTTTCTTCGAAAAAACGGGTACGTAAACGAGAACTACTTTATATCGATTATAAAACTTTTTTTTATATACCATAACCATATTTTCCTCGCTTTTTCGTGAGTGTAAACGAGACCTAAAAGAGGAATTTTAGGGCCTAGGCCTTGAAAATTTGTCACCCTCACGGTCATTGAACGCCGTTGTGGAACAGCTGTCAGTCTTTCAGCTGTCACTTTCACCTGACACCACGACAAACTTGTGTCGGAATAAATAACATATATTTATTCATCCCGAAATAATCTTTACAAACAGTACATTCAAATATACTCATACATTTAAAAAGTACTCTGTTACAACGCGATTATGTTTTCCTCGCTTTTTCGTGTGTGTGAAGCGTGAACGCATTGTTATAAATTATTAATAAAATAGTATATTAATACATGTTGAGACATTTCAAAATTACGTTTGGCGTCAACGGGGGGGGGGGGGGGGGCTCAGTACAAGCCGAGTACGTAGACGAGTACTGAAAACATCGCGCGAGGCGTAAAAGTCCCGCTTTGTCTCCTTGGTACACAATGTCCTATTATTTGTCAGACCAACCATTGTGAAGTTATTGATCCGGCCATTGGTCTACATTTTTTACACTGAGGCTTCATTATACCTCAATAACGTTGTTAATTTTTTTTCAAATAAAAATTTACACGAAATACGTTTAATGTATGCTTAATAACATATATTTTTTCCAAATCCCAAATAAATAGTCTAGTAGACAAAAAAAAATCGGAAAAACCCCTTTTTTCGGTCCGTCGAAGTGATGTATTCCCTTGTAAAAAGAGTTCAAAAAATATATACATGTAAATAACCGTGGTCAATAAATTCACGAGTTTTAAATAATGGATGAATACTATTTTATTTGTGTAGCACAATAACGTCCATTTCTCGCTCAGGGATAATTTATTTTCGTCAGCGGTTGTTTTCGCGATCTTTCTAAAACAAAAGCAACAATAACAATGACGGTGACAATGATAAACATAATAATTATAATGCCGTCAAGAATAACCATTTTTTATGAGGCTGCTTTGCCTTATTTAGAGTTTTCCTTAAGCGGGCGATGTATTTAAATTGCACATTACGGAATTCATTATCAATGCCGTCATTTTGTTGAATTTCGTTGCAAAAAATTCGAGAATCGTGTACAAATATGTAAATCGTAAGCCTTCGGCTAAAAATATTTTATGACCTAATATTCTTTCACTCGAAATATTTACAACCGAAGTATTTGCTGGACTATCCTCATCTGCAATTTAAATGCCGAAATTCAGCACTTCCTCGGCATTATTCTTGCTTGACTTGCCTTTAAAAACGGTCGCACTTTAAGGGGCACCACTAGTGCGACTGCCCTAAAAAAAGTGATTTTCGGGAATTCATTGAAAGAAAAGTATTGCATTGAATGTTTTGAAATTTCGACGATATATTTTTGTATAAATTATGTATATACAGTAATTTTTTTGTATGAAAATATTCAATTCAAAATTTTCCCTGCCTCCCGAGTCTAAAAAAAAGTTCTCCCACTGCTGCAGTGATTGCGGCCTTCAGAGTGCCCAAAATTAAAAAAAAGTCCGTTAAAATAGAAAATATTGCCTGTACTATGTCAGAATTGTGAAAAAAAAATTAAAATTCAACAAAATGGCGAAGTTTAAAAACAAACGTTCCAAATTACGCTTAAGGGGAGGTACCTGAGTAAACGGCGAGAAAAACAGGTAAACTTCGGGAATTTTTATCTCAAAAACTAATGTTTCGATCGAATCCGGGTTTTTTTTATTGGGAAATGTGTACATTGCGGTATGTTTAGGAATTTTTTAAAAATAAATTCGTTGACTGGAAGCGATTCAACCGCGAAAATCTCGAAACATAGTTTTCAAAGTCGGTGCCAGATGTATCTCGAAAACGACTTGTCCGATTTTGTCCAAATTTGGATACAATATTGTTCGATAGTTTTTCTCGTTCGCCACGTATGATTTTTTTTGAAATTTTCATTTTTGACGGAATTGCGACCGTTTTAATTTAACATTCGTTTTTCGTTCGCAATATCGACGATTTTGGATTGCATACACGTTGCACAAAAAAGCAATGGTCCAATCAAATGAAAAACTTTCATTATTATAGATCGATAAAAGTATAAGGTATAGTATAGTAGTAAGTTATACTTGAAGGTATAGACTATCGAAAAATGCAACAAAAAAATCGATTTTTTTAAAGTTTCATACTAGTGGTGCCCCTTAAACTGCAAAACAAACGGTGGAAGGAAAAATTAGGGACAAGAGTACATAAACGTTTTGTAGCAGGATCAAGTAGCTTGGGTCTTGATATTGAGTTGAATGAACCAAGAAATGCATTTCGCTCTACTCACACCCACGCACAAGAATAGGCGGTTATAAAGCAGAGAGAGAGAGAGAGAGAGAGAGAGAGACTCCTGCCTGGGATCAGCGGAGACTCTCGTAATTGCGGTTGAGGCCGACGTCGAAGAGTTTCGTTGCGAGTCAGCTCAAAGGCAATCTCAAACAGTTAGGAAACTGAGCAAGAATCGAGTGGGCAGTTGCAGACGTAACATGAGCATCGACCTACCGCTATGAGAATTAGAAAGCCCAGCGAGCTCGGACACGCTTGCGAAGCTGCCAATTGCGTGCCGTATCAGTTCAAAAACAAAAATGATTTTTCATTTCGTAATTATAGATTTTATCTATGCGATTTTATCGGCGAAACAATGCGCATCGTGGATATTGATTTTTTTTATACACGCGATAATTGTTACGTTGTGCAACAAGCCGCGATATGGAATTTGAGCGTTTCCTCGTCATTTTTGCTGCTCCGGGAAAATTCTGGTAGCACGCTGAAGCTCTTTGGAGCCTGAATTACAAGGTCCAAAAAAGCGTTTTTTCGGGAATTTTTTTAGAAGGGAAAAAAATAAGTGAGCCCAGTAAACATTTAGGTATCTTTTCATGTATATTTAAAATGGATAAAAAAATTTTCAACGTTAAGCAATAAATGACTGCAGATTTATAAATCTATTCCATGCATCACTGCAGTCCCCAATCGGTGGGAAAGATGCAGCTCGTAATTCTTTACCCAAACAAAAAAAAAACAATAAAATTTTCAATTGTCATATATTTTTCTTCTGGGTGAATTAAGAAAAAGATGAAAAAATCGTGAAACTATAACTTTTTTCAGGTTTAAAAATATGTGTTTTTGGAAAGACAATTTTCAAGTGCTACAAAAATTATTTAAAAAGACTTTTTCAACGATTTTTTTAATTCACTTAGAAGAGATTTTCATACTGAAGAAAATAAACTTTGGTTTGATTCAATAGGTCGTTTATTTTTTTTTTGCTATCACGCCCGCCAATTTGGAAAAATCGTGAAAATGAAAACTGGAGAAAGCGCGCTTCAAAGTTTTCGATAGGAGGAAATATCAATATCAAATATCAATCGCTTCTCTGCTTTTGGCCTTGCATATTCGAAAATATTTACAGTTGGCCTCTGTAACTTTGTAAATATATTTTTGGATAGTTTATCTATCGATTGAGCAATAAAAAAAAAAACTTTTTCGGACTTTCTAATTCAGGCCTTAAGACGGGACACCACTGTGACGGGTAAACAAAAATTGATTTTTTTACTCATTCTCTCAAGATATACATATTCAAGAATGTGTGAAAAAAATGTTCAAGTTTTAGTATTGAAAACTGACCATGGTACGGACGATTTACGTATAATTAAAACTTTCAATCGCGTTTTTCTCGAACTGACTTTTCTCGACTTAGCCGGAATTATGACTAGCTAGAATTGTCCAATTTTCAATTTTTCAAAACCAGAATTTCCGTAATTGCAGTAGTTATAATTGTAGGTACCTATTTTTTTTTCTTTATTGGAATTTAATATTTTAGCCCCCCGAATATAAGTAAAAATTTCGCGAAATTACACTTTTTTCAACACTCGCCATTTTATGATTTTTTTCAACGGCTACGTACACCGACAGCCACATTTATACAAATTAAAAAACTTTCTTATTTTCCAGACCAACCATTGTCAACTTACCAATCCGGCCGTTGGACCACATTTTTTTTACAGAGACTGTTATACCTCAATAACGTTGATAATTTTTTTTTTTTAATAGTGAAATAATTATCCGTCAGACACGTTGAGAATTTTAGTTTTCTTTCAAATAAAAATTTACGCGAAATAAGTTCATCGTATGCTTAATAACATACCTTTTTTCCAAATACCAAATAAATAATATAGTGGCAAAAAAAATCGGAAGAAAAAAACTTGTTTGGGCCCGTCACATTAGTGTCCTTCCTTAACGGCGGGGTAAAGTTAATTCGGCGAAAAAAAGGCATGTTTTAAAGATTTTTTTTGGCGTAACGAATAGTGTTCGTTTATTGGAAAATTTACATATAATAAAGTAACATTTGAACAACATTCTCCTAAATTTGCATTGCAAAATATTCAAAAATGAGCGAGTGAAAATTAAACCCCGCAGGCGCCTCGAAAAAAAGTTGGTTTGCGGTGTGCACCATAACTCGCAACAGAATCATTTGAAACAAAAAAATCAAAATGCATTTATTAAAGGAGATGTTTCTCGAGGTAATAACGGGAGGATTTTTTTTTTTTCGATTTTTCGATTTTTCGTAGCACTTGGGAGCCAAAAACCCGATTTTCGCTAAAAAAATCGGCTAATTTGTTGTTGAAAAATTAGTAATTATTAAAAAAAACAAAAAAGCTCTCGACAATACGTGGTGAATTATGTGAAGAAGTACTGTGCAAAATTTCAAAGCGATTGGTCCAGTAGATTTTGAGTTATCGTGCACACGGACTTCAAATATGACAAGTCTCAGAAAAACGGTTTGAAAAACGCAGAAGAGAAGAGAACGGCATGGAGCAATAGACGCTCAAATACTCATAACTTCGTCAATTTTACTCCGATCGACTTGAAATTTTAACACAATATTCTTGATATATTATGCATTCATCTAAAAATTAAAAAAAAATGAAAAAAAAATTTTATTTCTTTACCCCGCCCTTAAATTATTCGTAATTGACATTGACCGCAATCGCCGTAATTCTCAATTCCCCAAAAAGTATCCAATATTAATCGTGGTAATTTTGACAACAAATTATAATTACGAATATGACCAAGTACAGAAATAATAAATTTCACCTAAGAAATAATGAACTTGGCAAGCACAAATGTGCCGCATTCTACGAACGAGAATCAGGTTGACTGTAAAATACGTGACGTCGCATAATCGCTGTGATTCCGACGAATCGACGCGCTCGACGTGTCCCAACTCGGCAAAAGCTAATGTTGATTTATTTCGTAGCCAGCTGTTTGTCGCAAACTCGGGCAGTGGTTCACGGCAAGTACGCGCTGACCATTTTTTTCCACTGACAAAGCACAAAAATTGCCGACTCGAAATTATTAGCGGACCTGGCAAAGTGTTGTGAATGAGCATCAATCGCGCTCTGTTATCGTAATACCAGCGAGCTCACGTGAGTCAGCTGAGAAATATTTTAGCATGCGATGTGACATGTATATCCAGTACATGTCCACTACACATGGCGAAACTTTGAAAATCGAGGAAAACAAAAAACCGGCGTAGAAGAAGCGTAATAAAAAAAATTACGAAACGAGAGAAAAGTGTTACGTTTGCACAAATTTCGTCATCGTTTGAGGGGTCTTCTCACTTTGGGCGCTAAAAAAGGCTATTTTCATGAATTTTTTTTATACGTTTATATTATAAATATTGATATAAAAGTTAGTACACTTAATAAATATACTTTCGAAACGCATTTAAAAAATTATTTTATTTATTTAAATCACTATTTATAGACCAAAATGGTAGTTTAAAAAATGTCTTTAAAAAATGGTGTCTGCGCTGTTGATGAAATCTCGGAGATGGATCATGCGAAACAAAAAGTCAAACGGTTTTAGATTCAGTATGTTAATGGCTATAGCGCATATCATATGATTTTTTATATATGCAAAAATAACAAAATTGCGGACATTTTTCGAAAAAACAAAAAAAAAACGTTTTTTTTTCACCGTTTTTGACAAAAAAAATAGTAAATATGAAAATTTTAAAAAATCCTTGGTATGCGCTTTAGCTATAGTTGTAAATAATATGTGGTGAAAATTTCGAAGATTTTCAACAAGCCGTCGAAAAACGTTGTTTCGAGAAAAAACGCGTTTAAAGTTTGGGCTACATAAATACATTAAAACATGTTTTATGTGGTTCGAAAGTGTATTTATTAAGTGTAACAACTTTTATATCGATATCTATAATATAAACCTATACAAAAAAAAACATGAAAATGGCTTTTTTAGCGTCTACAGTGAGAAGACCCCTTAACGAGTTACTCCTAGCTAGTGGTCGAAAAAAGAAGAATTGTTGTGATTTTTTTCTGGAAATACGTGTGCCGGATTTCGATTTTTTTAATTTTTATTTTGAAAAGTATGGTTCTGAGAGTATTCCACTATTTTTGTATTGGAGCAGCATTGCATATGGGCAGCTAATAGTAAATATGAGAGAGTATATATACGCACGGTCCTCTCGGCTCAAGGAAACTCCCTTGTGGTATAATAAATGTTGAACTTTGCGTCAAATTTTACATCGGAATGATAATTCTATTTAAGGTTTTTTTTCTATATTTTTTCTAAGTTCTATATAGTCTAAGTTATTTTTACTTCTTACTTTTTTCTACGACGAAACTTCCGCTTAAGGCGTTACGCGTAAGTCGCGGCTGGACAAAAAAGGAATTTACGTGATTTTTTTCTGGAAATACGTGTGCAATTTACAATTTTTCAAAAAAAAAGTATTGAAAAGTTCGGTTTGAACGTTTTGACTACTCACGGGGTCGTTTTGACCCCATTTTCAACTGCCTGTATCGCAAAACGGGCTAGTCTATTCGTCCGCAGTGCGGCGCTCGAATGTCCCCCTACTCCTACTCGTGGACACTCGACCCCCATCCAACATCCTGCGCGTGTACTGAGGACAGCTGTCGAAAAAAGACCTGGGGTCGAATCGACCCCGGTTATGTAGCAGTGCAGTAAAAGTAAAAACATTTTTTTTTTTTGTGAAATTTGGTGTTTTATTACTACACGTAAGTGAGTTACGACAGAAAAGGCTCATAGATATTTTTTATTTAGCGCTATTATAGTTAATTATGTATTTAGAACCCCGGTCATGAAACTATAAGCAAGTGTCCGTTATGCAGGAGAGCTATATGCATCGAGCACCGAATGTACTTATGCGTCGATTGCGGTAAATGTGAATGATAATAAATCATTAAATTAAAAAAATGCGGAAAATATACGTTTTCAATAATTAATCTGCCAAAGGAGTCGATTTTTTCCATTGTTCACTATCTCAAAAATGCTCAAACTCAAACCTCCGAATAAATATACTCTTTGAAAAGACAGTTGACATTGTTTTTTTTTTTTTTCGTATCTACAAACCTTCCTCTTTGAAAACCTCAGAGGACTTTTATATTTTAAAAAGAAAAAAAATTGTCTTTTTCGTGCGAGTACGTATTTTTCAACGTATCTCCCACTTCGAACGAATGTTTGGGCACTTAATTTTTGTTTTTCTTAAGAGATAAATTTTGGGCCATAAAATAAGGATCATTGACTACAAAAAACGTCCCTACAAAGAAAAACAAAATTATATATTTACCGAAATACAACGATCTGAAAAACATCTGGGGTCAGATTGACCCCATATCCAGTCGGAGGCTCGTAGCAGAAATATGCGGTCGAAGGGTTATCTTTTACCATTTTTGTATCGAGAAATATTTATAAATGTCCGAAAAAAAAAATCAAAACCATTTAGTTTTCGCATAAAATTATCTAGTGCTTAGAAGAAGAATTCAATAAAATATTAATTTTGAAAAAGATGGCCGCCGTCAAAACTGAAAGTATCGATTTTCGATTTAAAAAAACCCTCTATTTTCGTTGATAAAAAAAATCAAGCATCGAAAAAAAATCCGTTGTTCAAGCACTGCTTTGTGATAAGTGAAAGAATCTTGTAAAATTTGAAGTTGGTCGATGCAGTGGGTTTTGAGATATCATGGTAAACGATGTTGAAAATGTCTTTTAGAGGAAAACGCATTTGAATTATAAACAATATTGAGAGTTCCTCAAATATAAAAATAAAACGTCATTTTCAACCATTTTAACCAGGTGTAAGCCCTACAGAAATTTCTCAGTGGACAGAGAAACGTCATTTTAGCCAACTTCGTGCCGGAATCAAGGCTAGCTTGAATCGTCCAATTTACAATTTTTCAAATCCAGAATTTCCGTAACCGGAATTATACTACCATAGTATAATGAACGAATGTGTCAATTACGCACATCGTTTTTTTTTTGTCTTTAAAGTGTATTTTAAAGCTAGGCTTTAAAGTACGCTTTTGTTTAAATCCCATATGCTGTGCACGTGCTCGCGAAATATCGCGAGTCAAAAGAAGAGACACTTACGCACTGACGTTCCACGAGCTAAGCGGATCAGATGTCCTCTCTACAGAGGCCATAGTCAGGCGGATATGCTGGTGACAGAAAAAGTCGAATGCGGGAAAAAAAAAGAATGATCTCATAAACCGTAAAGCGACAGCACCGAGGCGAGAGTAAAAGTGCCACTGGATGCAGATGTAATGGAGATTAACGTTTCGCTGACTATACGAGACTTCATGAGTGGCAAAAGCTGTTCCTGCTCGTAATGCAAAGAATTCACATCAGTGAGAATGAATCGAAGAATCGCCCATTTCGTCCCTTTTTCTCTGTCTCCTGCTTTCTATTTCTGTCTCTGTATCAAAATGCCTAACAAGGAAAGGTTGCGAGGTCGATCACTTCGATTTTGATCAAATTTGACATGCTTGTAGAATGGGTAAAAATAGGGGACACGTATTTTTTTATATCTGCGGAACTCGATTTTTAAGGGGTGAAACGCATCCTCGAAAATAGGGGTGTTTTTCGTTTTTCGTCGATAACGTTACTGCTCTCATCCCCAATGTATAGTACACGAAAAAATAAACATTGTTACAATTCGAATTTTTTTCATATCTCATACCGTTAAAACGGTATCGACGAAAAACGATAAACACCCCAATTTTCGAGGGTGCGTTTCAACCCTTAAAAATGGAATTCCGCGGATATAAAAACATAGGTGTCGCCTATTTTTACCCATTCTACAAGCATGCCAAATTTGCAAACAAGCATGCAAACATGCGAAATACTAACTACTCTGGCAAGAATCAAAACAGCACAATATCCGCCGACAAGGAACATAACTTAAGTCCGCCGTCGATTTTGTTGAAACTCATATATGTGATAAAGCATTGAAAAATATTAGACACGTGTTTTTTTTTATTTGCGGGAAAACGATTTTAATCGGGGTTAGTACTTCTCAAAGAAAGGCATGTCGAGGGGTGGTTTTGCAGTTCCAGCCACAAGCAGTCCACCAATCTGGATGAAACAAAACCAAAATTCTTCCCATGTAAAGCGATGAAAGATCCACTATAGAATAATTGAACAAAAACTTAAGGGGTGACTCGCCTTTCTTTGAGGGGTCGTTTCCCCCCTTAGAAATCCTTTTCTGCGGATAATAAAAAATACGTGTCTGATATTTTTCAATGATTTATAACATATGTGAGTTTCAACAAAATCGGCGGCGGACACTTAAGGCCATGTGTCACACCGACCGAGCGGCCACATATGTGAGAGAGATAGCTGATTTACAGATTCCCAGTGTTCTCCTAAACGGTTGATTTTTTGGAAAAAAAAATACGAAACACCTTCCACTCTGTTGAACGACGAACAGCGTCTTCCTCTTAGTTTGCCCGAAATGCGGTGCGTCTGAGAGAGAACTTGGCAGTAAAATTTTTACCGAATGGACGCGTGAGCCATGTCCTTAAGGGGTTATATACAGTTAAAAATTTCGAAAAATCGATTAAAATTTCGCGTCAATCCGGCGAATATTCTCGAAGTTACACGCACATTTGTAATGACGTGTCAGAGCGTTCGAAAGTACTTTTGAAACTTTAAACGCGTTTTTCTCAAAACTGTGTTTTTGAAGTCGCCGAGCAAGATTTCTCGAAAACGGCTGAACCGATGAGTCTCAAATTTTGACACAATCTTTTCAAGTATATTTTTTAGTAATTAATCGGAGGTTTTTTCTCACCGATCAATATTTTCCATTTTATAAACCATTTAAGCCTTAAATTTTTGTCAAAAATCGATTTTTTTTAAAGTCGCCATTTTGTCAAAAACTATTATTTTGCTTATTTATTCAATCGATTATAAGATAAACCATTATATTAACG
>OZ023321.1:3891518-4029018 GCA_964007375.1 Ophion obscuratus
GTGAGATCCCGCTCCCATTCGCGAAAATCCAAGTGCAAACGTACGGTCGGTAGCCTCCAAAAAGTTGTCGCTATCTCCAAGCCCCGAATTTGCGCCTAACTTGTCAAACATTTTTATCTCTCCCTTGCTTCCACTCTCCCCACCGGCGGCTGGCGCTTTTCGACGCTGTATGCGCGGCTGTCTTGAGCGAGACATCATGCTCCGGATGTTATCAAGTATAAATACTCGAGACCCGAGTGAGAAGGATTGACGCGGAGTGGCCATGTGGCTTTAACTGCCTCAACTTCCGGGCAACGGAAATCCCATTTGCGTGGCGGAATCGTGTGACTATTATTTTTAATATAAATAATAATATCAACAGCAATCGCGGTGATACAGTACGGTAAGTTTACCACCAATAATAATAATTGTAAATAATAAAATAATTGAAAAAAGGTAAATTAATTAATATCATGTTAATCGATTCGAATTAACAGAGTGTAAAAAATATATAAATATAAATAAGTTTAAAAGTAATATATTCAAAAAAGTATAATATAATGAATTCATAAAGTAACAAAATTAAATCAAAATAATAATGATTGATGAATTAAAAAAGGATTATAATGATGTGATGAAAATAATTACTATCATAAATAAGAAAATAATTGATAATGGGATGTAGTTCGGAAAGGGACATACCTCCGATCAATTTGGAGCTTCGTGTACCCGGGATTTTTACCCGCTGATTACGAATATGATGGTGAAAATACCCGCTAATTTGATTTTTAAGGTTAAAACTTACAAAAACTGTTTTTTTTCAGTTTTTCTACTTTATTTTACTAAATGGTGATCTCAGAGAAAAATGTTTTCCACAAAAGTTGTAGCATATGAAAAGGTGGATCTTTTATGTTCCATACAGTTTTAGTCTAAAACCATTCTGTTTCGAGAAAAATGGGAAAATGCTCCGATAAGTACATTTTGCTAAACATTAGTTTTGATGTCATCTAGTTACGTACTTTACCGCGGGAAGGTTGGAGTTTGTTTGGATTTGTTTTGTTGTGTTGCGGGTTTGGATGTTTGAGTTTGTTTGTTGTGTTGAGTGTTGTGTGCTGTTTGGGTTTGTTTGTTGCGTTGCTTGTTGTTTGTTGTTCGAGTTTGTTGTGTTGTGTGTTGTTTGGATTTTCTTTGTTGTGTTGTGTGTTGTTTGGATTTTCTTTGTTGTGTTGTCTGTTGTTTGGATTTTCTTTGTTGTGTTGTGTGTTGTTTGGATTTTCTTTGTTGTGTTGTGTGTTGTTTGGATTTTCTTTGTTGTGTTGTGTGTTGTTTGGATTTTGTTTGTTGTGTTGTGTGTTGGGCGCTGTTTTGGTTTGTTTGGGTTCGTTTGTTGCGTTGTGTGTTGTGTGCTGTTTTGGTTTGTTTGTTGTGGGTTCTTTAGATATGCGAATAGTGTTAAAGTTCAAACTGCAACCTTCCCGCAGTAAAATGCGTAAATAGATAATATCGAAACTAATGGAATTTAGGAAGATGTACTTTTCGAAGCATTATCCTATTTTTCTCGAAACAAATTGGTTTTAGATTAAACTTGTATAGAATATTAAAGCTCAATCTTTTTATGGGCTACAATTTTTGTAGAAAACATATTCCTCTAAGATCAACATTTGTTACAATAAAATAGAAAAACTTAAAAAAATGTGTTGTGAATTTTGTCCTTGAAAATCAAATTTGGGAGTATTTTCACTATTATATTCGTGATCAGCGAGTGAAGATACTTCGGTACACAAAATTCCAAATTAATCGGCAGTATGTCCTTTTCGGAACTTTATACTTGGTAATGTAAGTGAGTGTACAAGTAATAACAATAACGATAGTTTGTGAGAGAGTATTCAATGCATTAATTGATCAAGAATAATAATTAATATTGAATCAAAAATATCAATAATGTAGTAAAAATAATAATAATTGCAAATAATAAATCAATTGATGAAAAATTATAAATTAATGTTATATCAATCAATTATAATTAATACAGTATATATATATATATATATAATTAATTATAACCTCCAACTTTATAATTATAAGTTATAAAATAAAAATAAAGAAATTATAAAAAAAACTCCAAGTTAAAAATTCAAGATTATAAAAAAAAACTCCAAGCTAGAAATTCAAGATTATAAAAATAAGAAATTATAGAAACTCCAAAGTTATAATTAATTATAACAATTATAATTAATACAGTGTTATATATATATAAACAAGTACAATATAACGAATAAATTATAAAAATGAGTTAATAAATTACGATTAATAAAGTATTACAGATAATTAAAATTAATAATCAGTCATGAACAAAAAATATTAATAACAATGTCATAAAAATAATGATTATTATAAATAATAAAATAATTGACTCTAGCAAAAAATAATAAAATAATTGATAATGTAATCAAATAAGAAGGGACAATTGAATATGAAATTTTCAAATAAACGCAACCGATGCAGGCTTAGATAATAAGAGGCAAACTTCAGACAATGTCGGACCGCGAGACGATAATTACAATAAAATCGACTTATTATAACGAATGTTCGAATGATTAATGCCCACTGCAAGAATGTTACATTCGAGCGCGCTCGCGCTTCGTTACAACATATAATTTATTACTCGCACGTAAATATTCATTTTTATCCTCGTATCGGCGAGCACATAGTCGCTGACGTTCCTACACATACGAAAAGGCTCACCTGATCGGGCGGATGGCCTTCACGCTGTATTCACGTGTATACACGTAAGTGAGTTTACACGCGATATACGAGGAGAGGATGCAACTTGTTCTCCCGACGACCGGAGTGATCGATACGAAACATTAATTATGCAAAAAACTAATTAGACTCACCGCGGCGCAACGTCTTGCGAAAAGTGAACTTACGTGCGAGAGAGAAGCGAGAAAGCCACGATATTTATTTCGTATACGGTGTGATTCAGGATCGAGACTCCGCTGGCCCGATCGTGCGGTCATTTTCGGGATTTCGTTCGCGGAGAAATTCGTTACGTGATCGGGAATCGGATCGAAATACTCGCTTGAAAAACGCTTCGCTAATTTCGACGTATGCGGTTGGTGGTGATTGTTTTTTTTTGCGAACAGTGGGGGCGGGGGGGGGGGGTTCCGAAATAAAATTCAATGAGCGTGTACTCGCCATTCATAATCGCATCCGCTTCGCCGTTTATTGACTGTGCGAATTTCGAAGCGCCCAGCGTAGCGGGAGGCAGTTTATACACAACGATGTTTCCGCTGTCCGTGAAAATAGTTTCGATTTCCTCGGGCTTGAAATCGCTGGCTACGCGAAATAAAGGGTGTCTCAAAAGAATCTGACACTTTAAGGGGTTAGGCCACTCTAGAGACCGAAAAAATAGGCTTTTGGGGATTTTTTTTTTCAGAAAAACTACAAAATAAATGGAGTTTTCAAAAAAGGGTATTTATCGTACATATCAGTGACCGTGTACGATAATTTTTTTGAAGCGATTAATTTCAAAATGGCGGCTGTGCAGCGTTTATCTCAAAACTGCATTTTTTTAAGTTGACCGGAAACATAACTCAGACAATTTTCAACCAATTCACTTGAAATGTTGAATATATCTATAATTATTATATAATTATCTGACGATTTTTAGGCAAACTTTTCACTTTACAAAAATTTGCCTGAAAAATCGTCAGATAATTGTTAATAACAAATGAACTATGCAATATAAAAAACAAAATCCTACGTACTTCCATAGACAATGTATTTTTCAAGATATATTCAACATTTCAAGTGAATCGGTTGAAAATTATCCGAGTTATGTTTCCGACCAACTTAAAAGATGCAGTTTTGAGATAAACGCTGCACAGCCGCCATTTTGAAATTATTCGCTTCAAAAAAATTAATGTTTACAGTCACTGATATGTATGATAAACACCCTTTTTGTAATCTCGATATATTTTGTAGTTTTACTGAAAAAGAAAATCACCAAAAAGCCTTTTTTCGGCCTCTAGAGTGGCCTAGGCCTTAAGGGGTTACCCCCACTTGCGATTTTGAAAAAATCGATTTTTTTTATTACATTTTTTTGAAGTATAAGTATCTGAGAATATGTCCTGAAAATTTCAAGTCGATCCGAACAAAACGGACTGAGATATGAGCGTTTTTCTCAAAATGGCATTTCTGAAGTCGGTGACCAAGATTACTCGAACACTAATGAACCGATCTTCTTGAAATTTTGCAGGCTTATTTAATACACAAAAATGTAGCCTTTAATCGTTCGATTTTTTTTTTTTTCGAAAAAAAAAATGGCCGTTTTATAGTCAAAAAACGGCCGTTTTTTTTCGTTAAAATCGAATCATTAACTTTGACTGTCCGCCATTTTGTGAAAAATGAATATTTTTCAAAATCCTTCGATTAAAGACTAGTTTATACTTATATTTGACTAAATCCATCCGCATTTTTTTTTTTCAGATGATCCACTTCGCCGCAATGTTGGTCACCGCAAACCGTGTATATAAAAACATTATTTCATCGACGGCCATTTGCCACTAAACAATGTCATATTTTTCAATAAAAAAATTACTGAAAGTTTTTCAAGATGTGTTCTTTAAGATGGTATATTGATCGATTAAAAAAGTTTTGTAGTTTTCTTTAAAAAAATTCATGAACAAAGCCTTTTTTGCGCTACAAGTGGGGGTAACGCCTTAAATTGCAGAAAAAAATGGCGCGAAGGATTACGATATCCTATTTAATTCTGACCAGGCAGCCTTCATATTTGATCCAAAATAAGACTTTTTTCAAGAGTGGTAAACATCGAAATTCGACTCTTAAAGGGGTTTAACAACGGTGTTAAGGGGGTATCCTTGGATACTTCAAAAGATCATTTTTTTTTGGATAGTGTTATAGTGTGAACTTTCAAGAATATCTTGAGATCAACCAGACCCTGGAATTCTACAAATTGACGAAGTTACACCTATCTTAGCGGAACAGTGTGCGTATGAATGGTGTAAAGTTAAGGAGGTTGGAGCGTTGGCCACAAACAAAGGATAAATTTAATAAAAAATACATTTTATTGTTTAGACTATACTGAGTCTTTACGATTTTTTTTAACTTTTTTCACCACCAAATACCAGAGATAAAAAATACTTTAATGTATGTAATTTAACGTGCGGTTAGATGGGCAAGACTTTCACACGAAAGGTTATGTAATTTTCTTTTTGTTACTTAGCCCCAAGATAAACCATTTCTAACAACAGAGTAACGCAAACTGAACCTTTGCAAACATTTAGAAAAAAAAATCCTCATCTTGCCCATCGTAAACCATGGGCCAATAATCTCGTGACGTAAATATGAATAGGCATAATTATAAATAACTCAAAATTTCATTGTCAATTGTATAAAAAAATCGTTGTCGTAGTTTTTTTCATAATAATCATCGATAACGTTATACTTTTTCAAGTTGGTAGTAACACAAAAGTTTTCTTACTTTACGTAATAAAAATATTAAAGCGCACAATTGTGCCCTTTAAATATATATTTTTAAAAAATAGCATATACAGAATAAATCTGTACCTCGTATGCATTTTTTTGAGGTTCGTTTGCAGAAAAAAAAATGAATAAACCGTCATTTGACTCAACTGAATCTATAGAACTTTCATACTTTTTGAAGCTTCACTAAATATATTAATAATCGTCTCCGTAAAATTTCAGGGTCATTTATCGACCTAATTACAGAGAAAAAAATATTAAAATTGCGGGTTTTTGTGAAGGATTCCGAGACGACATGCAAAAACCCAATTTCCGGTCGCTACAAAAGTGTATATAATAGTGGGAATCCGTCAGATTCTCAAAAATAATCAGATTTACATACTTAACACTTGTAGTAATCCAATGCTCTTAGAAAAAATTACGCTTATTTACCTAATTTTTATGTAATATCAAGTTTAATTTGAACTTCCGGTATTGGATTTATTACCGCTTGCTACGATAAAGAGACGTGACAGCAAGGCAACAGCTGACTGTAGTCCTAACCTCATCTCACTCATTCGAATTTCCACACATATTTCATGTTTAACCGACGTATTTCGCCGACGCAAATTTTCCACGCTTTTTGCCAGTCGTGGCCCCAATACAATGCTTTATATTTCCCGCGCCTGACATTGCTTTGACAGATCGACGCTGAAAAGCACGGAGGTTAAACTCGCCTGGTTGAGTAAAAAGAGACGGAGATAGAACCAATGTTGCCAAATATCAAACCTAGAAATACTGCGCGAATCTTTGGAATAACTATTTTTTTCATTTTTCTAATAAAATGTGAACATTCATTGAACAGTTTACACATGGAAAATGTTCGTTATCACAAATTATTTTTTTTGCACACGTTCCAACCAATGCATTACTAAACAAAATTCATCATTCTGACCCTTCAAATTGGCTTTCCAGAGAGGGATACCCCGTTTTTATAGGAAAACATATTTTAGGGTTAGATTTACTTGAAACTTGGCATAAATACACAACGCGAATAATAAAACATGTATTTAAGCATTTCCAAAATTTAACATTTAAGGCGGTTAAGCGAGAATGTCAACCCCCATGGAAATTTATATACGCAAAAAATATACTGCAAATTCATTTTATCAATAATTGTAATATATGTGAAATGTATGCCATATATTGAAAATATATGTTGCATATATGTGCCAAATTCTAATTTTCGTAACGTTTTTATATATGAGATGTATACGCGTGGTATTACTGTATATCAATATATCGTATATCAATGATATATGTAGCATTTACCCTGCATATATACCACATATATTTAGCATATATGTTGCATACACACTGCATACATACCACATATATACTGCATAAATGGTACGTATATGCCACATATATACAGATATGTGTAGCATATCTGTATATATTGTTTATATGTAATAGTGTGCTTTAACTGTTAGTTAAGTTTTTTTAAGTTTAAGTTTTAAGTTTTATTAAGTTTAACTGTAATAGTGTTTATACACAGCATATATTTCTTGTCAGGAAAATGTATCAAAAATGTATGCGTCATATATGACGCATAAATGACACACACATGAGTCTCATATGACGCATACATTTTTGATATATTTTTCTGACAAAAAAATATATTGAAAATATATAGAAAATATATGCGTCGTATATATATATATATATATATATATATATATATATATATATATATATATATATATATATATATATCGGTAGCATATATAGTGACGAAAAATAGAATAATACGTATATATTCAGTATGTATGCACCAAATATATGACGCATATATGACCCATATATTTTCGATTTATTTTTCTGACCAAAAAAATATATGCTACGTATAAACACTATATATGATGCATATATGAGGCATATACGACGCATATATTTTCGATATATTTTCAATATATTTTTTTGTCAGAAAAATATATCAAAAATGTATGCGTCATATGAGACTCATATGTGTGTCATTTATGCGTCATACACACACACACACACACACACACACACACACACACACACACACACACACACACACACACACACACACACACACACACACACACACAGGCATATATATATATATATATATATATATATATATATATATATATATATATATGCAGCATATATTTTCTGCATATATTTTGCATACATAAATTTCCATGGGGGCAAGTTTGTAGATGGTGCGATTTTACGCCATTGGACTTCCTTCTTTGGGGTATTCTTAAAGGAAACGTGTACGCCAATGATCCACATACTATTCCGGAGCACAAGGAAGCAATTGGACGCACCATTAATGAAATTAGTCGGCAATTATGACAAAATGTTATTTAAAAAATTCGTCAAAAGAGTGAACGTTTACAAACAGGGACGAGGCGGTCATTTATCGGATATTGTATTCCTCACATAACCTCCTTGTTTGTATCATATATTAAAATAAAAATATTCGTACTTTTCAAACAAATAATTCGTTTTATTAAAAAAATTAAAATATCAGGTCGTTTTGAGACACCCTATATATATTTGACATCGATGGGCACGGTGTACGCCAGGCGTACGAGCGATAACGCGATCGTCGATATTCATGTGCCCAACGTGTGTAGACAACCGGAAAGACATTCGCTTTTCAAATGCAACGTTCGAAAATGTGCTCACTTGACGCTGCGAGATAAATGCGACCGGACTCACAGATGGAAGAGAAGTTGGCGAATTTTCAAAGGTATTCTTTGCATTGAAAATAAAAGGTATTCTTTGCATTGAATAAATTGAGTGACATGCAATTGGGAAGGCTCCATTGTGTGTCGCGAATTAATGGTTGAAAACAATTTTAAAACACCCTAAGGGGGTGATATCTTAAAGCGAGGAAAAAATTTCCTGATTTTTATGACTTTTTTTAAAGGAAAAATTTCTTCACCATTTTCGATACTAAGGGGGTTTTATTACTACTTTTCGTTGTTACGTGGGATTTTTTTTTTCAATTTTTATTAATCTTTAAAAATGGTGGAGGGTATTTTCAAAGAACTGCATTTTCTAAAATAGCCTGACGTATAGCTAAACTGCATTCACTACATTTTCTGCTAAACTGAATTCTCTAAATTGGCCTGACGCATAGCTAAACTGCATTTGCTGAATTTTCTGCTGAACCGCATTTTCAAAACTGGCGTAACGTATAACTAAAAAACTAATCGAACGATTGTGACTAAATTTGGCATAAATATTTCTAACCTCTTTGTTACATGACCATGTTTTTGAAAATAGCTTTTGACATTTTTTAATTGAAAAAAAAAATATTTTTCTTTATTGCAAAATGTAGCCATTTTTTGGAAAATTCAATCTTTTCGTTTCAAAGCGTACCATTTCATCGATTTTCGACATTTCTCACTTTTTCTTGGTTCATATTCTGCGTATGAGTATTGACGAAAGAAAAATCTTCGTTGGTTTTTTTTCGGATTAATCCCGTCGACGCTGTGTGTCACGCCGTCTGAAAACGTCCCCCGCAACCTGTTTAAAAGACCGTGCCATACTTCCGCCATTTTTAAAGATTAATTTAAAAACTATCATGTCACAGCCAAAAGTAGTAATGAAAAATATCCCAAGTCAAAAAAATAGTGAAGAAATCTTCCGTTGAAAAAAATCATGAAAATCAGCAACATTTTTTCCTCGCCTAAAGGATTTTCCCCCCTTAAGGGAGGACACCTCAAAAAAGTTGTTTTTGTGTGCGATTTTTTTTTGTTCACTATATTATTAAAATCGGATTTCGAAAAAAAGAATGTTATTGAGCATATATTGAACTTATTTCGTGTCAATTTTTCGTGGTTTTGTAGTTTTCTTCAAAGACGTGGTGAAGGAATTTATTCTTTAAAAAAAAAATCATTCTAAAATATTAAACGTGCAATAGTCTTATATTCGAAAATTGTTTGATTTCAATCAATAAATCTCTGCAATTGTGAATTCGGATAAAGAAAAGTCTGATTTTATGAACATTTTAGTCAATTGAAATAAAAAATAATCCAATCAAAGGATTTTGATGATTTCCATAGATATTTTTTTATCGATGTACTCGATTGTAGAACGACTCAGGTGGATAGGACGAAATTTTCGCGAGTTACGAGATTCCGATCGTTTCTTGTGGCTCAGTCATATCGATGTTGAACAAGCGTGAAGAAAAAATGTTGCTCACACGCGATGATCGCTTACACAAGCCCCCGTAGAGAGAGACACACATGGAGCAAGAAAAAGAATCGCACTGACCACAGATCGTGAGTGATCCAACCGCAGTTAATAATATCCTCAACGGCGTAAAAGGAAAAACAGATTTTTTGCACACGATAAGCAAAGCGTTCAATAAAGATGCCCATTTCCGCATAAATAATCAAGAATATTGCAGCCATAAGTATTGATCATTAATAATGATAACCAGGAGATCCTGTCTGGTCCTTCGCGAAGTAGTCGTCAGCTACAATCGGTTCTTGCACATTTGTCAAACATGATTTATCGAATGTCCGATGCGCCGCTTCGTTATTGCGAAAAGAGCCATAAATATGCAAAGCGAGTGATAAAAAAAGACAAAGCCGTGAAAACAAGTCCTCGTGATCTTGTCGTATGCTAAAGGGGACGGAAGTGTCGCAAAAAGGAGAATATTCAAGGGCGGGAGATACATTTAGGTGAGATAAAAATTTGCTGATTTTTATGATTTTTTTAACCCTTCGTTGACACACTGGGTCATTTTGACCCAGGCAAATTTTAAATAAAATTCTCACCGTACTAAATTTTTTTATTTTTCACTATTTTTTTACAGCAAATTAATATGATATTTTCCGAATTTGAATTATGGAGGCATATTTAAAAAAGCTTGAAGTGTATCCCTGATTTTTTTCAATAAGAACCGACCGAAGGGTTGTTAATGGCCAAATTGACCCAGTGTGTCAAAATCGTGGCCAAATAAAAGTCTGTCAACGAAGGGTTGAAAGGAAACACTTCTTCACCATTTTTGAGACTTAGGGTATGTTTTATTACTACCGTTGATTATTGCAGGCTTTTTTTATTAATTTTTAAAAATGGCGGAGTTATGGCACAGTCTTCTAAAATGCATTTTCAGTACTGGCGTGACGTATAGCTACAAAACTAATCGACCAATCCTGATGAAATTTGGTAGAAATCTTTGCAACCTTATCGTCCCAAATATGA
Source organism: Ophion obscuratus (assembly GCA_964007375.1). NCBI lineage: Eukaryota > Metazoa > Arthropoda > Insecta > Hymenoptera > Ichneumonidae > Ophion > Ophion obscuratus. Next base: position 3,902,241 of record OZ023321.1, read on the forward strand.
ACCTAAATGTTTCTGAAAATAAAAGAATTTTTTATTGCAAAATGTAGAAATTTTTCAGAAAATTCAAACTTTTTGTTTCAAAGCGTACCATTTCATCGATTTTCAACATTTCTTACTTTTTCTTGGTTCATATTCAGCGTATGAGTGTTATTGAAAGAAAAATCTTCGTTAGTTTTTTTTCAGGTTAATTGGGCCGACACTACATGTCACGCCGTCTGTAAACATCCGTAGCGACCCGTTTACAAGATCGTGCCCTGCCTCCTCGATTTTTAAAGCATAATAAATAAATAAAAAATAACATGTAACAGCCAACAGTAGTAGTAAAAAATATATCAAGTCTCGAAAAATAGTGAAGAAGTCTTGCCTTTCCAAAAAAAATCACGAAAATCAGTCATTTTTCCTCGCTTAAAGGTATCGCCCCCCTTAAGGATTTGCGAGGCTCCGCGGGTCTACCTGTACAGTTATGCGATATGCTGCATGAAAAACGGGACGGTTTTCCATTCGCGTCACACATAGGCGCACACACGCAGCTGGACGAACGACTTGCGAATTTGCGATTGGCTTTTGAGCGGTTTACGACAATTCGCGATGTCCATGAATACAAAGAGAGGAAAAAATTGACCAAAGAAACTTGATGCATTGGACGCGGATGCGTATATGTGCGCTGACTGCATTGGGTATTCAGTGCCATGGAGGACTTCGCTTTTTTTTTCTTTTAACACTTCGCTGCGATGCATGTTCATATGTATGCTTCTATTCGCACAGGGTGACTAAGCCATGTGTGGTAATTCCGGACGAGCCTGATGCTCATATTTTCAGAAAAAAGTGTAGTAAACATGTCTGATGCTTCGTGGCAGTGTTCAAGATGAACTTTGTATGCCGTTGAAGTTTGCATCGTTGGAATGCAAAGAAGTTTTCAATTTTTCAATTTCAATTTTTTTCATTTTTTTATCAACACATTTTGACTATTATACGAAATCTTTCTTTGCAGATTTAGATTTTATGTACCTAAACAGGCATCTTGAAAAATGCTTGGGACATTTTTGTGCACGGACTCTGTCTAGAGGAATTTAGGGGGTTAGGTTAATGTGGAAGTTTCAAAAAATCGTTCGTCGCTTGAGGCCACTCAAATGGAAGGTCCAACATATGGTGCAGGATTGGCAGATTAAAGGTTGATTTTTTCAACGGTGTACACGATTTTTTGACGTCTAATGAACGGATTGACTTGAAATTTGATACACGTATTCTGTGTAATAGTAATTTAGACTTGACGGACGTTTTTCGTGCTAACACTTTTTTTGCATTGGTTATTAAAAATAATGATTTATTTTTTTCTCGAAAAAATCGAAAAAAATCAAATTTTTCTTTTTTGAGCATTGAAACACGATACCAAGAAAATACTCGGTCAAGTCTTAGCCAATATTATACATTTTAAGAAAAAATGCGTTTTTCGCGTTTCCGATCAACCGCGTGGCCAAAATCAAGTACACCGTTGAGCCCCTCACGTACGAAGATTCTTCATGAGATTGCTTATAAAATTCTTTAATTTTAAATATTTTTATATGAAATTTGATACAAAACTTTGTTAATGTACATACAAATAAATAAGGAGCAGGTAAACAAAACCGGACTTGTCCATACTACGTCAAATGTTTTTATTTCTTGTCCTTCAATCACACCTTTATTACCTCCCGAAATATTTTGAATCAAATTCGGCTGTGAACCCCTCAAAATTTGTTAAAAACTGCCTTTTCGCCTGAAAAAGCAGTTTTTAACACGAAAAGAAAAAAATCCGTGATGTGAACAAGTCCGATTTTGTTCGCCTGCTCCTCAAATGTCCAAACGTATTTTCAATCATCTTACTGATTCGTTCAAAATCAATTAGTTTAAATAACCCCGATTTTCATATCGTCACCCCTAACCCCTTAAGGAATTAAGAAAAGTGAATTTTCATTGCATTTCAGTGCTGCAAACTTTAATCTCATAACTTTTTACGTTCACAAATTTTGAACTCTATTCTTTGGAATTTCACTTCGTGCTCCAAAGATAGTCATAATGGGAAAAACATTGCATCGTCATTGCCGATAAAGATGTTATTTTTTTATGAATGCCCAAAAGTTGTGGTCCGAGTCGAGTAATGACATAAAAATAAGATAGTGGTTCATATCAAAGGCTGATACGAAGCACTATGTTACCTTTCTTTCTGTCTTGAAAAAGCTCTAGGGGGCAATGCTGGACCTACGGTATTTACGATGCCATCAGCCTATACAGGGTGTCCCAGAACTGATGGTAGTCCCTGAAAAGGTGGGTTGGGGGTGAAATTCTGAGTCGATCGATATAAGCATGTATGGGTCTCAGATCAATCCCTGAATTATTATTAATTTTTAAAGGCGCGCCAATCAGGTGCGTCAACGTACGCTGGCTCATCGGGCGCTCCTGATTGGCCCGCCTTTAAAAATCAATAATAATTCAGGGGTTGGTCTGAGACCCATACATGCTTATATCAATCCACTCAGAATTTCACCCCCAACCCCCCATTTCAGGGATTACCATCAGTTCTCGGACACCCTGTATACTTGTATGAACCAGCAGCTCTATAAATTATGGGACTGTCTCAGGGGATGGGAAAAAAGACACCAACTGGCCTGAATTTCATCTTCCTGCAGCATGAATTATATAAAAATTAGTTCAGACGAAGATAAAATAGGAAGAAAAGAAAACAGAGAAAATAAGAAATCTCCGGTTCTATTGCCAGAAAGGTAGCTACATTTGTTTTCTAGCTGGCGGCGTTCTCGCCCATTTTCATTAACCGACATTCCCTCGCTTCGTTCTAGAGACTCGACTGAAGACGAGAGAAGCAGAAAGCGAAAAAACAAGAGAGGAAAAACGAAAAGATGAAAAGTTTTCCAATACTCCGTCCCGCTTAACGGCTGGAAAGCTTCAGCTTCCTATTATTCTCCTTCTTCCATCCGGGACTTTCGTCTCGGTTTGCCATTATCGCCTTTGTTTTCCGCCCTGACTCTCGCTCCCGTACCTTCACCGGGAAATTTGCTGCCTGCATGCAAAGCAGAAATGTAACTCCGAAGAGAGCAGGAAGGTTTGCTTTCGTCCAGTTCCACGGGAATTTGAAATTTAACTTCGACTTTCTTCCTACACGGGTTATCCTCGAGCTGGATTCAGTGATGAGGACTTGTGGCTTCAACGAAGATCATGTAAATAGAGGATTGGGGGTGGCATTTATTAATCAGCATTTGGAGCATTTTTTTTTCGTTTTTTGTTGTAATTTTGCCATTTTGACTTCGATAAAGTGGACGTGCTTTTGATTGGCAACATTTCCAGATGAGGCATCGCAACACATTCGGCTGATTTGAGTAGGTTACTGTGATTCAATCCAGCTAACAAGGAACATCCCTCAGGTGACACCCTTCGATTTTGTTGAAATTTGGATATGTTATAAAGCACTGTAAAGTAAGCGATACGTATTTTTTTTTATCGGCGGAAAAACGGTTTTAAGGGGTGAAACGAACCCTCGAAAATAGGGGTGTTTTTCGTTTTTCGTCGACAGCGTTATCGTTCTCATCTCCAATGTATAGTGCACAAAAAAAATAAACATCGTTGCACTTTGAAATTTTTAATATCTCGTACCGTTAAAACGTTAGCGACGAAAAACGAAAAACATCCCCATTTTTGAGGGTGTCCCTCAGGTGAAACCCTTCGATTTTGTTGAAATTTGGATATGTTATAAAGCACTGTAAAGTAAGCGATACGTATTTTTTTTATCGGCGGAAAAACGGTTTTAAGGGGTGAAACGAACCCTCGAAAATAGGGGTGTTTTTCGTTTTTCGTCAATAGCGTTATCGTTCTCATCTCCAATGTATAGTGCACAAAAAAAAATAAACATTGTTGCACTTTGAAATTTTTTAATATCTCGTACCGTTAAAACGTTATCGACGAAAAACGAAAAACATCCCCATTTTTTAGGGTGCGTTTCAGCCCTTAAAACCGTTTTTCCGCCGATAAAAAAAAATACGTATCGCTTATTTTTCGGCGCTTTATAACATATCCAAATTTCAACAAAATCGAAGGATGTCACCTGAGGGATGTTCCTTTAAGTCGATCTTGAACTATTCAAATCTTTTTTATAAACTAATAATTGACAGTTGAATTCTGACAAAATAAATTCTGCTCAATTCTTTCAAAGCATAATTCCCAATAGCAGGCTGATCAACGTGAATATGTCAGAAGAACCAATTCATCATCAAATTTTGAAACAAGTTTTAAAATGGCAAAAACTTTTTCAAACCGATGTGACGAGTACAAAAAATCGTTTTTTTGCATTTTCTCAAAGCTTACATATTCAAGAATATGTGAAAAAAATTTCAACTTGAAATATTGAAAATTCACGATTTAGTGAAAGCGGGTAGCGCAACGATTTAGGTATATACTGCGACCTCTATTATCGGCACAGCGGCGGGTCGGCTCCGCATCACATTTGCAAAAGTGGAGGTTGCGCAGCATCCACTGAAGCCGACTCTGCGCAAATGGGGTAGCTGATTGCAGTACTCCTCAAAGCCCTCTCTTATTGTCGAGCATGCCTCGAGCCTTACACTAGGGCCTGGCGCTTTTTCCACCATGCCCTACACCGATCGATATTCGGCACATAGTGGGGGGCTGGTGCATCTGTGGACGTTGCGATAATAGAGGTTACAGTGTACTAAAACTTTCAACCGCGTTTTTTCTCGAAACGACTTTTCTCGACCAGGCCAGAATCATTACTCTACCCATAATTGTCAGATTTCTAATTAAAAAAAAAAAAAAATTCCCGTAATCGCAGAAGCATCGCTGTACCATTTTTTTTTTTTTTTTTTTTTTTTTCATTTAGGGTGTCTTCTCACTTTAGGCATTAAAAAAGGCTATTTTATGATTTGTTGATAAGTTTATATTATAGATATTGATACAAAATTTGTTACACTTGATAAATACACTTTCGAAATACTTTTTTTTAAAAATATTATGTAAGTGACTATTTGTAGACGAAAATGGCAGTTAAAAAAATGCCCTAAAAAAATTGTAGGTCCGCGCTGCTGATGAAATCTCGGAGATGGATAATCCGAAACAGAAAAATCAAACGGTTGTAGATTCAGTATGTTAATGACTATAGCTCATATTGTACGATTTTTTATATATGCTAAAATAAAAAAAATGGCGGACATTTTTCGAAAAGAGCAAAAAAATGTGTTTTTTCACCGTTTTGGCAGTAAAAATAGTAAATATCTAAATTTAAAAAAATCCTTTATTTGCGCTATAGCTATAATTGTAAAGAATATATAGTTAAAATTTCATAAGTATCGGTTCAGTAGTTTCGAAGATTTTATCAACAAGCCGTCGAAACACGTTGTTTCGAGAAAAACGCGTTTAAAGTTTGTTTGGGTTACATAAATACATAAAAAAATGTTTTTATGTATTTCGAAAGTGTATTAAATAAGGGTAACAACTTTTATATCAATATCTACAACATAACCCTATCAAAAAAATACACGAAAACAGCCTTTTTTAGCGTCGAAAATCAGAAGACCCCTTAATAGTTTCTAAGCCCCCAAATATAAGTAAAAATTTCGCCAAAATTACACTTATTTTAACGCCATTTCGTAGATTTTTCCTCAAAAAACAGCAACATACAACGAGAACTACATTTATATAGATTATGAAACTTTTTTATTTTTATTCTTCAGTCTAACCATTGTCAAGTTATCGATCTGGCCGTTGGGCCACATTTTTTCCACAGATGCTCTATTACACCTCAATAAAATTATTAATTTTCAATTTTTCAAAACAAAAATTTACACGAAATAAATTCAACGTATGCTTACTAAAATACCTTTTTTTTTCAAAATCCCTAATAAATAATCTACTAGACAAAAAAATTCAAATGAATTGATCCTTTTTTCCAATTTCCCTCGACAAAATTGCTCATTGTTGCGTTCGCCCGGCTAGTCAGGCAAATACACCTGTAGCACTATTACGAGACAGCCGAAAAACGTATTCCGCAAGCCCGAACGCAAATGTACGAGGTGCACCGTTAGTTTCGTTAAATATGCACGAAAAAAACAGAATCCAAAAAAAAGACAAGAAAGACACGTACTTTTTCCGCAACGAAGCGGGAAGAGGATGAGAGTGAGAGGAAAATAAAGCCCAGATATACGAGTGCAACGAGTGTGTGTTACTCGGTTACGCAACTACCCTCCAGGGTACGAAAACGGGGATGAAGGGGCGGGGAGGGGGGGGGCAACGAGCATTGAAATACACTATATAAAGTAAGCACAGACAGGCACACGTAACGCTTGGACTCTGCGAGAGTCTGCGTTAACTCGAAATATTCAAATTACCCGGAAACGAGAGGGACGAGGAGGGAAAAAATCCACCGAGGAAACGGGATAACTCGTTTGCTGATGGTTGGTATATCGAAACTGCGGTAGCAACAAATGATGAAATAATAATTTTCCACACTGCCAAGCGGATGATAAATATGATAATCAAAGTAACAGCAGCGCCTGTTATTTGTGTTAATAATGGATGTGCTGTTGATGCAATTGTTATTATTATTGTCGGGCTGTAATGTTGAATATAGTGAATGAAAAGTCATGAGTTGAAATACATGTTTGGGTTTATATGACGCAATTAAATTGCTGGATAATTCATAAATTGTTTTTTATTTAGCTGTTTGAACGGGTTTTGGAGAAAACGGACAATGTCAGTCAATATCGATTATGGGGATAACTTTGTATCAATCTGGGTGACTACACTACCGGCGAAAATGTTCCGGACGAAAATTCAAAATAGTTCCGGAACGATTTTTTATGCCAATTCGCCGATAGTTGACGTAAATTAATTTAATAAACGGCATTTTGGAGGGAAGGAATTCACCTTTATTCCGTTTTTTTTAAACATTTTTACTACTTTTTTTACAACTAGTACTCGTTTTCGAAAACGACCATTTTTCGTCTTTTTTGTGGACCCCATTTACAAACATTTTTTTATGCATTTCTTTGACCGGAATCATAAAGGGGCGTTCAAGCTTCAATTTTGTTTTCTGTCAAGGCATCGTACGATTTTTTTTTTCTAAAGATATTTGGATAAAAAAAGAGACAATTTGAAAAATAACGTGTGACGCGAAAACGGCAGGGATTCAAGGAAAGCCTCAAGATAGTAAAAAGTTGAATCGGTTTTCGTTGAGTACGCGAGAATTTTTTCAGATTTTTTTATCCACCTATTTTCGGTAAAAAATCAGATGATTTAATTACCGTAACTCGAGAACTAAAGAGTTTGTGGGAAAATTTCAACAGAGGAAAAGATTGTTTTTTTTTTTTATTTTCAACGCAATAGAGACTCAGTGTGAATCAATCGATTGACGTGACTAGAAAACTATAAAAGTTTAACGGGGAAAAAAATGGTGAAAAAAATCTGAAATAATTCCATTGCGTTGAAAATGGAAAAATACAATTTATTTCTCTATTCAAATTTTATCACAAACCCCAAAGAGAGATAGCCAATCGTGATTTTAAAAAATACTAATTTCAAGGTTGATCTGGTAGGAGTTTATTTTAATTTCGTAAATTATCTTAACGTTAAATGTTCAAAGTTTAATTACAAATGAAGATAGGTTAAGAAATGTCCGTACTTTTATTTTGACGGATCCTTGAAAAAAGGACCAACTACCCCGGACTTGCCCTATATCATCTTATAAGCTCTCTGAAAATTGCAAGGTAATTGGATAAAAATTGACAGATTTATAGGCTGTTATGTTGACGCCGGTTGGAACACTCGGAGCGTCGTTCGCTTTTTTTGTCGAAAGTACGTTTTCAAAGTCGGTGAGCAAGATATTTTAAAAAACTACTGCATCGATCTTTCTCCAATTTTTAGGACTTTTACTAGATGAAAAAATATAGTATTTGATCGAAAGTTTTTTTTTCTTATCAACTTTCGACTCGATGAACGAAAAATTCCCATTTTTCGTCAAAATCGAGACTTTTTCTTGAACACGCGCTATTGCTTTACATTTCATGTGTCGGAAATTACTTCGATTAATCATAGGATTAACCAATATACTAACGAAATCTGTTTGATTTTTTAATATTAGATAACCTGATTCAAAAGGGCACTAATTAAATATTTTTACAGAAAAAATCACAAAGTGATTCTTCAGATGATACTTTTTCAAAAACCTCATTTTTGTACAAATGTATCATCACGATTTTCTATTGTAAAAATCCCAAAAATGAGCTGTTTTCGACTGTTCCAACTAGGCATAACCCGTTAATTCCCTCACGCTTTTTTACAAACTTATTCCGCGATTTACAATAAAAATCTGCGGAAAATATGCCGTATAATAATAAAAATAAGGAATTGAAAATATGAAATAAATCTTTCGCCGCAGTGGAACGATGCAGGCACCATTGAGAAGTATACACGAAGAAAAATACGGCCTCAAATTCTAACACTGGTTGCCAGAATTCTAATATTCAGTGCTAGAAAAGTATAGCAATTTACTGCCAGTTCAGAATTCGAAGACTTGTTGGTATAGAAGTGTAAAAATGATTCTCACACCGTGTAGTAAAAATAACGCGTGCATATTACATTTGAAACTATTCTCGCATAGGCGCGAGTCCGATATGCTAAATTTTCATATGGATTTTACTATACGTATAGCATGAATCTTCGTATATGCATAAATTTCACTATACGCATAGCATAAATCTTCGGCGTATAGCGAAAGAAATTACGAAGTTATTAGTAAAATGTGACTTTTTATACCGTACTTTTTGTAAAATACTGGAAACTAATTGTTCCAATCACGTGGGCAAAATATTTTTTGAATAATGCAAAAAATCACAATATGCCGAATAACCCATGTAGAGATTGACCGTTGGGCCTGGGACGGGCCTTCACAGTTAGCCTTTCTAGAATATTGGGCCGTGAGTATTTACCAATGAGGTTCCTTTGTAGAAATGATAAGAACGGCCCGATATCGGCCAACAGAGCCAACAATTATTGGGCCAATGATTTAATTCATTGTAGCGCCAACGTTGGTGATTGCACTTGGCCCTATGTGGGCCCTCTTAAAGGGCCTATGTAGAAATTGACCACTGGCTCTATGATGGGCCTTCACAGTTGGTCTATCTAGAAGTTAGTCTATCTAGAATATTGGGCCGTGAGTTCGTTTGGGTTTGTTAGGGTGCGTGATAAATATTCAACCTATATCGGGCCAAGATTGGCCCGAGATTGGTCCTTATGGATACATATTTCATGGAATAACCTTGAAATAAATTGTGATTTGCGTATATGACAGGTTTTAAAATTGGCATATTTTACTTACTTATGTTGGTTATTTACAAATGCCAATAATAGGCCAGGACTTGATTACAAAAACTGAACTACAAAATATAGACGATTAATATATGACGTGCCAGTTATTTGCCTATTCTGGCACAATGTACAGATAATGAATAACCCAAGGCTTAAATAAAATTGAAGCAGGTATGGTCTGACCCACTTAGCCAATAAACGGCTTAGATTAATTAAATGTAATTTCCAGTATTTTAGCATTGCCAGTTTTAAAATTGGCAAATTTCGATGAACTATCACGGCTGTTTATTGGTTTTAACAGATGGGCCCGGATAGGTTTTAGTAATGGGCTGATATTGTGCCAGTTCTCAATTTATAACGGAACAATAATGGGCCAATATAATTGGCAGTACTTCAGCATAACCAGTTTAAAAATTGGCAAATATTGTTTATCATGACTGTTTAATGAATTTAAAAGATGGGCCATGTTTTAACTATGGGCCGATATTGTGTCGGTTTTCAATTTAGAACGAGACAATAATGAGCCATTGTAATAGCCAGTATTTTAGGATTGGCAAATTTAGTTTAATTATCACTGCTGTTTGTTGGTTTTGAAAGATGGGCCAGGATAATTTTTAGTGATGGGCCGATATTGTGCCGGTTCTCAATTTATAACGGGACAATAATGGGCCAATGTAATTGCTTGTATTTTAGCATTGCCAGTTTTTAAATTGGCAAATATAGTTCAACCATCACGGCTATTTATTGGTTTTAAACGATGGGCCGATATTGTGCCGGTTTTCAATTTATAACGGAACAATATTGGGCCAAGGGAATTGTCAGTATTTTAATATCCCCAGTTTTTAAATTGGCAAATTTAGTTTAACTATCACGGCTGTTTATTAGTTTTTAAAGATGGGCCAAGACAGGCTTTAGGGATGGGCCGATATTGTGCCAGTTTTCAGTTTAGAGCGGAACAGTAATGGGCCAATATTAATTCTCTTTTGTTGGCTTATACGGTGATCCCAATATTGGCCGATCGTAACATTGATCAACTCATGGCAACCTCTACATGGGAAAATGCATTAATTGTATCAGTTTACGTGCCATATCGTAGGTTAAAATTTTAATTTCTTCATTATTACTAGACCATAATTATAATTTTTATCTTCCATTCAATACTTTTTGATATTTAATGATATTTTTTTAGAAGCATAGTATTAATTCTAAAATTCGAGGCCCCTGTTCTCTCCGTATACCAAAAGCTTAGAAATTCGAACGATAGTGTGAATGCATTTATCGTGGCAAATTTTCCTCGGCATTGGCCGCTGTTGCTCGGCAGGAATTCCGTGTAGGTGGCATTGAAAAGTCGCGGTCGCGTGTAAAGGAATGAAAATTCTCCGGAGGCTTTCGCGCCACCTTTCTCCCAGGCCACAGGGGAAGTTGGGGATTTAAGGGAGTGTCTCGCGCGTATTTCTATTTTTTTTTTCCATTTGGCAGAATGCCAGGAGGCTTCGACATGGAGCTTTTGCGGGGTGCGGGGTGTCCCTCGCGCCGCTGTGTCTCGCCCTCGAGAGTTTCGACATCTCGTAGCGGAGTAAAAAAAATAAAATAAAAAAAAAACTCTCTGTGCCTCGATTCTTTACATCCGCCGCCTAGAGCCTAAAACCCAAACCGCACGGCGTCAACGGGGACCTTCGTTTATTTTGTCTCGTCGCCCGAGACACCCGATGGCCGGAAGGAGAGGTCTCGAGACTTTGAAGTTTCCTCGCACGTTTCCTTCCACCCTACGAAATACAATCTCCCTCTCTCTCTCTCTCTCTCTCTCTCTCTCTCTCTCTCTCTCTCTCTCTCTCTCTCTCTCTCTCTCTCTCTCTCTCTGACTCTCTCTTTGTCTCGCCATATCTCTCGGTGTTCAAGCAGACCCCAAATATTTATACAGGAACGAAAGTTTTTTTTCTAACCGGCTACATCTACCTAGGTGGGTCAAAAAGTTGCATTTTTCAAAAATATTTTTATTCGAACAAACAAATTATTTTGATGCCGTACAACTTTTTTTGTCCAATAAAACATAAGTTTTTTTTATATGCGTAAGCGTTTCATTCTTTCCTTCTAAATCGCACCTGCGTTGGATGAAATAAATACACTTTTTGAAAAGTCCACAGAAGCCGCTATGTCTATTTCAAAGTACATTGTTTCCAGATTATAAAACCATTTTTTTTGTCATTAATTACAAAAGTTACAGCATTTTTTGTAAAAAAAGTCATTTTTCAGGTTTTTTGCATAATTTTTTTTTGCACATTTAAAATTTAATTTTTGATTTCTAACCAATATCCTTGTATTAAACAAGGTTCAAGTTATACCTCACTATTTTTTCATATCGCTCAATGCATTATTTCATTATTTATAACAATTCGAAAACGCCTGAGTCCGATGGACCCAATATGACTATAACGTGATTCTAGCTAAGTGAGACTAAACTAAGGGTTAAACGATAGAACTATATATGTAGAATATTTTCCCAAAGTTTCAAAGCGAAAGTCGAAAAACTTCAAACGTTACAGCCCGTCAAGGCTGTGCCTCGCCGCACGGATTAAGAACGGGCGTGAGCTTCAAATGCGTTTTTCTCAAAACTGCATTATCAAAATTGGCGTGTAGAATTACTCAAAAACTATCAAGCCAATTGAGTTGAAACTTGGTCGAAATATTGATAATATTGATACTGGCTACTTGACGGAATTTTTTTTTTTAATTGAAAAAAAAACTACTTTTTTCATCCACATTTTACAAAAATATTGCGTGAAATGTTGATTTTTTTTTGTAAATGCGTGCCTTTTTCTCAAATTTGCATTTTCTTCATTTTAATTACCGTCACATAGAAACTATACATGTTCTAACTGAAAAAATGTTTGAACTTTTTTGCAAATCAAAGACTACGGGAAGCTAGACTGCACGCCGATTCGCACTCCCGCGGCGACCTTGCCATTCTGCCACAGCTCCGCGATGTATGATGATGAATTAATTGAAAATAAATGTTTCGTATACATTAAGGCAGAATTCTACTTTGAAACTTTGAAACTTTGAAATTGGATGAAAACACCCACCTGGAACACGTATGTCCAGGCATCGCTGATTGAGGGTAAGATAATTTTTTCTACGATTTATCACTCACCAAAACTTTAAACGCGTTTTTCTCGAAACGACATTTTCAAGTACCGTGGTCGTAATAACTCAAAAAGTACTGAACCGATCCTTATGAAATTTGGAACACATATTCTATATGTGTGTACCAACCGACCTAACTACAATCAACTTAAAATTTTGATTAGAACTATTTTTTTATTGCAAAAAAAGACCCAAAAAAACGCATTTTTTCGTATTTTAGCTGCCATTTTGTTAATTTTGCACGTATATAAAATATTCTAGTTAGGTCTGTTCCTGAAGACATACTGAACATGAAACTATTTGATTTTTTTGTTTCAGACCATCCGTCGGGAAGATTTCACGACCACGGCAACGGTACCTGCTTTTCGAGGCGTTGGCTTTAAACATATTTTACGTGTACAAAAAATGAATAAAATACATTTAACATTTTTTTTTATGTACTTAAAGAGTGTACTTATTGAACAGTTTAAACCCCATATCGATATCTTCAATAGTATTCTCAGAAAAAATTCACGAAAATCGTTTTTTCATGGTTTCAAAGTAGAATCCTGCCTTAATATACTGTTAAAGTATACCTAAAGTTTGATAATTCCAGATTAATTATTTTTTAGTTAAAAAAATCCCTCAATATTGCTTATTTTTTCCTCGCTAAATGTGTATCCCGCCTTAAGGGGCTGCCCAAAAAAGGCGCTTTTCGGGAATTTATTGAAAGAAAAGTATTGCATCGAATGTTTTGAAAATTCGAGGATATATTTGTGTATAAATTATGTGAATACAGTAATTTGTTTGTATGAAAATATTCATTGTTTAGTGCCTTATACGCCGAGTTCCGAGTCTCCAAAAAAAAAAAGTCCTCCGACTGCTGCATTGATTGCGGCCTCAGAGTGTCCGAAATAGAAAAATAAAAAAAAGTCCGTTAAACTAGAAGATATTAATGTAGGATTGTGGAAAAAAAATTAGAGTCCAACAAAATGGCGGAGTTTTGAAGAAAAAAAACTTTCGAAATTACGCCAACAAATCTGATGGTTTTTTGCATGGCAAATTGACATTTTTCATCCAATCGAAAAACTGAAAAATCATTGTATGAAGAAACAAATACTAAATGCGCTAAAACAAGATTCAAGTCGATCGGATGATTTGTATTCGAGTTGGAACTGCAGCAAGTTTGAAAAATTTCGTTTTGAGAAAAACGCGTTAAAAGATAAAAATATTGATTCCATTATTATAAATCGATAAAAGTATAAGGTATAGTATAGTAGTAAGGTATACTTGAAGGTATAGACTATCGGAAAATGTACCAAAAAAAAAAGATTTTTTGAAAGTGTCGCACTAGTGGTTCCTCTTAAACGCATTTTTCTCCAAACACTGTTTTCAAAGTCGGTGGACATGATATCTCGAGAACCATTTGATGGATTGTTTTCAAATTTACAGGCGACACAATGAGAAACATTTAAAAGTCGTTGACGATCTCACTTTTTCAAAATAGATCTTCATTTTTTAATAGTTACGTCCAAATCACGACTTTTTTCATAGATTTTATATGCTCGAGTTTCAACTCTTCGCCACGTTGTTAAAAATAATTATTTTAAAAATCGTCGATCGTCAACGACTCGTATTTATTGTTAACTTGAATAACCCGTTTGGTTTTTAGACTTCGAATGGACCGTTTAAGCTGGAGAGTGTCCACCGCCAAAACATCGCAAAAAAAATGTCATCATCAGCTGGCGTTGTTTGTTTTGCGATGTTTTTGTTTCTTTTCTGTATTTTTTGGTGATTTTTTTAAAGGCTCTCAATATATGTACCTTTGGGTCAAAAAACACAGTGTTCCTTTTCCACAGATGTAGCCCCTGAACGTAACGAAAATTATCGAACCTTCTCGTGTAAAAACTCACCACTAACTTCCTCTCACAAGAGAACTGACCCTCACAAGAGTAACTCTAGAAAAAGTTTACAACTTCCGAAAAAAACTACAAAGTTCGTATGAAAAAAAAATTGCAACATTTTGATACCTGCACACGTCGCGAAGTTGTCCAAACTATAGCTACCTATAGTCATCTCCGACGAGTTCATTCAAAAGCTTATTTCCCGTCAGCTCAAATGCTAGGACGACTGAGCACCTGTGACATTTGGATGAACGTCAGCCTTCCTAACCTGCCTCAATTTTCGATTAGATAACAGTATCTCGACATTGATGACCATGAGCTATTCACAACGTCTAAATATTCTACGCAATCCGTGAATGAAAAAAAATCCTCGCGTCAATGCCAGTCCCCCACTTACTTTGCAGTACAAAAAAATACACAAATCCAATAGATGTATCGCCAAGTTTGTGGTGTCATGAAGAATGAGTATCGAAAACCGTGTAAATTTATTTCTGTGTCACCGGAAAGCCGTTGCACGTCATCGAATATCGATATAAATGGCCTGGGTGTCGATTCGATAAACGAGAGAAATATTTCAACTAATGTATGTTTTTCATACGACACACGAATATACTTCCGACAGTGTACCTAGCTGCGTGTGAATGATTCACTTGAGCCGTCGCTCGATGCGTCGATACTGCAACACAGATGTTTTCGTACCGAAACGAACGGCCGAGAAAGTAAAATTGAAACATCAGTATCCGAATGTATGAAAAAATGTTCGAGATGAAATGTTGAAAATTTACCAAGGTACGGACGATTCAGTGAGAAAAAGTATCACAACAATTTACGTACCTGGACTAAAACTTTCAATCGTGTTTTTCAAATTAAAAAAAAAAACAAATTTCCGTAATTGCAGTGGGTATTATTGTACGCAGCTGTTTTTTTTTTATTTGGTATTTTTTAAACCCGAATATAAGTAAAAATTTCGCAAAAATTACTTTTTTTTTAACACCAGCCATTTTGGATTTTTTTTCGAACGGCTACGTACAAGAACTACATTTATATGGATTATAAAACTTTTTTTATTTTATTTTGCACACCAGGCGTTGTTGAATTATAAATCCAGTTGATGGACCATATTTTTTATAATGAGGTTCTATTTTACCTCAATCGCGTTGTAAGGTTGTTATCTTTTAAATAAACATTGACACGGATCAATGTATGCTTAATAAAATTTGCTTTTTTAAAATCCGAAATCAATAATCTAGCGGGCACAAAAATTCGATAAACTACATTTCTACATCCTGTCCCAGTGGTGTCCTTCCTTAAGGGGGGAGGTACCTTTAGACGAGGAAAAAGTTTGCTGATTTTCATGACTTTTTTTTCGAAGGCAAGATTTCTTCATGATTTTTAAGACGCAGGGTATGTTATATTACTACTTTTGGCAATTACATGCTATTATTTTTGCTATCAGTCTTTCAGAATGACGGAGGTATGGCATGGTCGTCTGAACTGCATTTTCTAAACTGGCGTGACGTATAGCTAAAAAACAAATCGACCGATTCTAATGAACTTTGGTATAAATATTTTTAACCTTATTGTCTAAAAGATGAGCCTAAATGTTTTCGAACATTTTATTTTAAAAGTACTTTTTTATTGCAAAGTGTAGTTATTTTTTCGGAAAAATTCAATTTTTTTGTTTGAAAAATTTGATTTTCATCATCTTTTTTTAAACGGAAACATTTTTTCACCATTTTTTAGACTAAGGGTATGTTTTATTACTACTTTTGGCTGTTATATGCTATTTTTATTTATTTTTTATTAATCTTCAAAAATGACGGACGGCACGGTCTTCTAAACTGCATTTTGCAAACTGGCGTGACGTATAGCTGAAAAACAAATCGACCGATTCTAATGAACTTTGGTATAAATCTTTGTTACCTTGTTGTCTAAAACATGAACCTAAATATTTTTTTAATATAATACGAAATAACAAAAAAGGTCTTTTTTTATTGCAAAATGTAGACGTCTTTCGGAAAATTCAATCTTTTTGTTTCAAAGCGTACCGCTTCGTCGATTTTCAACATTTCTTACTTTTTCTTGGTTCATATTCTGCGTATGAGTGTTAATAAAAGACAAACCTTCGTTCATTTTTCTAAAATGAATCCCGCCGATGCTACGTGTCACGCCGTCCGTCACCATCCTCCGCAGCCCGTTTAGAAGACCGTGCCATTGTAAAAGATTAATTTAAAAAAAAACATGTACCGTGTAACAGCCAAAAGTATTAATAAAACATAACCTAAGCCTCAAAAATGAAGAAAAAATCTTTGCTTTGAAAAAAATTCTAAAAATCAGCAATTTTTTCTCGCCTAACCCCCCCTTTATCGCGTACATAGAGCACAATTTTTTCCGATACTCAGTACCTTTGTAATAAAAGTTCGAAAACGTTGGAATGTACTGGAGGGGTATCATTCTCCGACGGGAGTAATGGATTGTGAGGCATTTCTCGGCGATTTGTGACAGGACACCTGTTCAACTCGCGACCAGATGAAATTTACCGATATAGTCATCGCTCAACTATTCGTCAGCTCTCTGGAGCTCAATGATACCAAGCTCCACAGCAAGTACGTGCGGGACCAGTTTTTTCTTTCTCTACCTCGTTTTTCCCCCCCTTTCGCTCTCACTCTTTCGATCAGCTCTGGACTTCCAACGACGACTATCTTTAACCGCCGCTTCCATGTATACGAGAATAATTAGTGTGCAAGCCAGTGTTGACTAATACCGTACGACCGTACACCTATGTGCGAATACGTAAGTGCAGCAGCGTCGAGCAGTCTGTGTCTGCCAAAACGTTCCACGTGGCTATCCTAGGTGTAAAAAATGTTCGTCGAATCGCAGTCGACGAAGACTAGGAAGCGCGTAATCGATACTATATGACATCAATAAAGACTGTCTTGGATGGAGGCTATAGGATGCTCCAAATTACACTGAGGAAAAAAAAACAATTGAATCAAAAAAATATATTGATTGAACCAAATAAATGTTTGATCGCGGAGTGCCACCGATATATGAGATTGTTACAATACTATAAAATATTGGAAAATGTGATTGATTCAAATAACATATTATTTTATTTGAAAATCTCTTCTGTTCTCTGAATATATACATTATCCTTAAAATAAAATTATATTCTATTGAAATCATTCCATATACAATCCGTAGATGTATGAATGAAATTATTAAGCGGTTGCTACAACATTTTTTATTTCGTACAAAAATGTAATCAATAGAATGAATTATTTTTTCACTACATCGAAACGACTATGCCACGAGACGTAAGTTTTTCAATTTGTTTTAAGGGCGGGGTAAAGTATTTAATTTTTTTTTCATTTTTTTTAAATTTTTTAAATGAATGCATTATGCATATCAAGAATATTGCGTTAAAATTTCAAGTCGATCGGAGTAAAATTGACGAAGTTATGAGTATTTGAGCGTCTATTGCTCCATGCCGTTCTCTTCTCTTCTGCGTTTTTCAAACCGTTTTTCTGAGACTTGTCATATTTGAAGTCCGTGTGCACGATAACTCAAAATCTACTGGACCAATCGCTTTGAAAATTTGCACAGTACTTCTTCACATAATTCACCAGGTATTGTCGACAGCTTTTTTGTTTTTTTTAATAATTACTAATTTTTCAACAACAAATTAGCCGATTTTTTTAGCGAAAATCGGGTTTTTGGCGCCCAAGTGCTACGAAAAATCGAAAAATCGAAAAAAAAAATCCTCCCGTCATTACCTCGAAAAACATCTCCTTTAACAAATGCATTTTGATTTTTTTGTTTCAAATGATTCTGTTGCGAGTTATGGTGCACACCGCAAACCAACTCTTTTTCGAGGCGCCTCCGGGGTTTAATTTTCACTCGCTCAATTTTGAATATTTTGCAATGCAAATTTAGGAGAATGTTGTTCAAATGTTACTTTATTATATGTAAATTGTTCAATAAACAAATACTATTCGTTACGCCAAAAAAAAATCTTAAAAACATGCCTTTTTTTCGCCGAATTAACTTTACCCCGCCCTTAAACCTTAAATAAAAAGTGAGCAATAGAATGATCATCCACGATGATGGTGGAGGGAGTATCAGATATCCAATGGAATATCCATGGAGAGAATATCAGATATTCAACTGATAAGAACAGGTACTACACTTTGATCTTAGCCACAGGCCAAGAAGCGATACTCTTTAGAGTTTCTCCGGCGTTTAAGTAGATTTTCGGTTCGCGCTACGCTTACGAGAAACGAGCGCGCGTGCGGCTTCTAGCGGTTGCTCCGAGAACTACGGGATTCCTCACACCTATGATTTCGGTGGCGCTCGGCCATGACTTGGTTGAATTTTTCCAACCAAATGCGCAAGAAACAAATTTTATTTTCGCATAATTTTTTAACCAATTCAGACATTTGCTTAATATCTTTCAATCACAATAAAATATTAATATTTTAACGAATAATGTACTTGAAAATCAATATCGGATATGGTGAAAAAAATAAAATAACATATTTACTCAATAGAAATTTTATCTGAATCAAACGAGCGAAATTCAATTTTTCTTGCGTACTCGAAACAACAATATTCATGTTATGAATTGAAACGCTTTTTTTCGTTCGTTGCAGAAAATGCATTCAAAACTATTTAATTTGTTCGCGATAATTTCTTAGATGGTTTCAATAATATATTGTTCTCGGCAACAATATATCTTTTGAATGAAAAAAAAACTTCCAATTTTATCACGTTATTAAAGTCAATAGCATTTTGTTTGGACTAATGAATCCGATTATTTACACCAACAATTTTAAAATTGAATCAACGGAATTTCATTCGATAACACCGATGATATTGGATCAATGATTTTTTTCTCGGTGTACGAGCGGGTAAATAATTGACAATAAATTTTCGTTGCGCAGGTTCCTTGCAAATACTTGTATCCAATTCTAGTAAAAATTATAAAAGAGTTATCATTAGAGTATAATCCTGATATCACAAATGTGAATTTCGGTACGTTCGTAATGATGCGATCGTCAGATCAAGATAAAGTGATTTGGTAATATTCCCAAATAGTGGAGAAGGCGTAAGAGAAAATATTGCAATGTGAAAAAAGTATAATTTTGAAGTTTGCTCGTTGGAATGCAACAAAATACTTCTTTTTTGAAATTCGCCAATTTTCTTTGATAAATTAAGGCTATAAAAAACCCGCGATTTTGTTTAGGCTCCTTATTTAGCGATCTATAAAATATGATTTACGATAATAACAAAACTAAGAAATTTAAAAAATCGTTGCATTCCGACGATACAAGTTTCAAGTCCATAAAAAGTGGAACAACGTCGGACGTGAAAATGAAAATACTCTTGCCGTCAAATAATTGCCCATTTTTTAAATTAAATTCTATCCATATTGGCCTCCAATCATAATTCCAATGTAAATTCTGCTACCTCCGGAATGGAACAAAAAGTGATAAGAATTTATATACTTTTTATCCTAAAAACTATACGACAACGCGAACTATACGTGCAAACGACAAATTCAGCTTAGATATACAGTTTTGACAAATTATTTCATGGGTCTGAAGTTGGCATCGTTGGATTCCAATAATTTGTTTTGTTTTTCCATTTTTTTTCCATCATTTTTTTTCATCATCATTTCGACTCCAGAATATCTGCGGAGTTCATACAAAATATTTCAAAAAATGTATCAAGCCAGAATTCACCGTTGTTGAGGGGTTAAAAGTGAAAAAATTAAGGGGGAAAATACATATAAATGGTCAAAAATGACGAAAAATTTTGGGATTTTTTTCCAACCCAACCACTGGACCAATCGTTTTGAAATGTATAGGGTATTTTATTGTACATGAGAAGACATGGAAAACATTCTTCTTAATCGACAATAAGTGTTCATCAGCAGCCTGCAGCCAATTGTTGCTGTACGAATTTTCCTGTAGTGTTTTAAAATTTGAAACAAAAAATTCAACAATCAATACATTCTTCATGAGAGTACGCTGTCGATAAACCAAGAAAAAATTGAAAAAGTTGAATATTGTAATAATGGTGGCACTCAGAAAAAAAGGTCGAATTTTCACCGAAAATTTTTGTACTTTTAATGCAAAAAATGATTGTTTAATTAATTTTGTATTGAATATGGAGGTTTATCGACGAGGGTTAGCAATTATGTGTGTAAAAAGCTTTGGTTGAAATGAATCAGATAAACAGTTTTTTTTATATCGCTGCCGCAAATTTCGAAAATTTGATCAGCAACAGACTGCAGGCTTCTGATGAACACTTATTGCCGATAGAAAAAAATGTTTTTCATGTCTTCTAATGTGAAATAAAGTACCCTACAAATTTCAAAACGATTGGTCCAGTAGTTATTTTGGAAAAAAATCCCAAAATTTTTCGTAATTTTCGACCATTTCTATGTATTTCCCCCCATAATATCTCGGTCGCTAGAGACATTCTCATCGTTTTCATGGGCATTACATATTCCCAGTGTCTAAGGAAAGCCACAAAAAAATTGGCAACGATATTCAACTTCCGGAAGCCCCCCGTCACGGGGATGGAAATCGAATTAGAATGGTATTTCCGGCGGCGAAGACATTCTCATATATTTCATTTCCGTTATGGACCTAGGGCCTAAGGACCTAAGGGCATAGGGCCTAAGGGCCTAAGGGCCTAAGGGCCTAAGGGCCTAAGGGCATAGGGCCTAAAGGCATAGGGTCTAAGGGCATAGGGTCGAAGGGCCTAAGGGCTTAAGGGCCTATCGACCAAGGGCCTAAGGGCCATCATCCACCAAAGCGAACATTAGCGGAGCTAGGAACAAACAACCAATAGGATCGCCCTGCTCAGCATCGATGGACATGAATTCAGCTCTGGTTGCTTTTTCCTACCTCCGCTCATCTCCACTTTGGTGGATGATGGCCCCAAGAAAAGCTACGAAATACTTTTCAATCTCTTTCCACACAAAAAGTGAACGTTCCCCGACGCCGTTACTCTAAAATGAGCTGCATGTGAAAAAGAACATCAATTTTGCAGGCCTAACGAGCTCGCAGCAACGCCTCTGCTCGCCAAGCCCTAGTCCGTGAACGACCACTGATTCAGTCCATTCAGCATATCAATCCATCACGAAGGCTTGTCTTTTTCACCTTCGCTAATGAATTGCTCGATAGGCTCCACCTTCGTGACACGTCGACCACCGATAACAAAACGTTTCGAACCCATAGGGTTGCATGTTTTCCACGGAACGGTCTCGCAATCAGTGACGCATTTTTTCACGATCTTACGACTCTGGGTACTGGCGAAAAGACCAGCGTTTCTGCACACGTAAATATACAGGCGCGTGCATCAGCACAGTCACGCAATCGAGCTTTTAGTTTTAATTGAGAAATGGAAAAGCCAACTCCGGCCACGGCAATAAGCGTGAAGCTCGACCATTTGTCGAGCCTAATATGGGGGCATAAGACGATTCGTGGATACGGCATGTGCGGGGTCCGTCGTGCTCTGGTTTTCACGCCGACACTGACTACTTTTTTTTTCTTCGTCTTTTTTAATCACCGAGTTGTCCAACCCGACAGATCATTAAGGGGTTACCCCCAATTCCGATTTTGAAAAAATCGATTTTCTTTATTGCATTTTTTTGAAGTATAAGTATCTGAGAATATGTCCTGAAAAATTCAAGTCGATCCGAACAAAATTGACTGAGATATAAGCGTTGAAAGAGAAGAATCTGTTCTTCGTGTAAACTGAAATTGAAACTTTAAACGCGTTTTTCTCAAAATGGCATTTCAGAAGATTCTGAGATTACTCGAACACTAATGAACCGATCTTCTTGAAATTTTGCAGGCTTATTTAATACATAAAAATGTAGTCTTTAGTCGTTCGATTTTTTTCGTTAAGATCGAACCGTTAACTTTGACTGTCCGCCATTTTGTGAAAAATGCATATTTTTTAAAATCCTTCGATTAAAGACTAGTTTATACTTATATTTGACTAAATCCATGCGCATTTTTTTTTCAGATGATCCACTTCGCCGCAATGTTGGTCACCGCAAACCGTGTATGTAAAAACATTATATCATTGACGGCCATTTGCCACTAAACAATGTAATATTTTTCAATAAAAAAATTACTGAAAGTTCTTCAAGATGTGTTCTTTAAGATGGTATATTGATCGATTAAAAAAGTTTTGTAGTTTTCTTTAAAAAAATTCATGAAAAAGGCCTTTTTTGCGCTACAAGTGGGGGTAAGGCCTTAACGATTGTATCGCTCCTGCTTGTTCAGTCTGCTATTCTAGTTTTTTCTTTCATATCCAACGAACGCGACGAGTTATCTCTTGGCTCGGGCCATTTACATTCTCGCCATTTCACTAAACGACTCACGACGCTTTTTCCGCTCGCCTATCGAACTTCTAAGCCTCGGCAAACGGTTCTGGAATCAGCGAAGCATGTCTGAATGGACACTCGAAATGTAGTAAAGGATGAAGAGAAAATCTCCGTTTGCTGGACTGTAGGGAAAGTAAATCTGGGGTGCGGCTTTTTATTTTACACGGTAGATGTATTTTCGAAAAAGATAGTGAATAGATAGCATTCCCGTTAGCCTTGAGGAGTTATGCTTAATTGGAAAAGTCGGAAAATCTCATTTTTCAAAACTTATATATTTTGACGGTATATCATCTTATGAATGGTCCCTAAAAATGTTGAGGTTGTCGGATGAAAATTGACGGATTTATGGGCTGTTATGTTGACGCCTGACGGATCGCTCGAAACGATGTTCGACACTTTAAGGGGCTATACCAGTGTGACACTTTCGAAAAATCGATTTTTTTGCCTTTTTCGACAGTTTATACTTTCAAGAATATCATCATCATTTGTATCATTTTATCTTGCAAAGATCGATAGTTAAATCTTTAAACGCGTTTTTCTCGAAATGAGATTTTTCAAATTTGCTGACATTGTAACTCAAAGAGCAATAATCCGATTAAAATCCGACTTCAAATTTGAACTGAGTACTCTTGAATATATTTACTCTACAATAACGTAGGATATTTTTGATTGGATGAAAATTACCGATTTGGCATGGAAAAAAACGACCATTTTATGGGCAAGGAAACAGACTTTTTTTCATAACTACGCCATTTTGTTAGATTTTGATATTTTTCGAAAATCCTACGTCATTGTACAGGAAATACCTTCCAGTTTAACGACATTTTTTTCCTTTTTCGGTTTCAGCTACTCAATCGGCCGGAATCATGTCAGCAGTGGAGGAACTGTCTTTTTTGGCGCCTCCGAAGGCAGCGCATAAATCGCTTAGATCTCAATATTTTTCTATGAAAAAATTATACAATAAAGGTTATATATAGCCAAATATATTCTTAATTTTCCGAAATATTTAATTGAGTACTTTTCTTCCAAAAAATTCCCGAAAATCACCCAAATTTTCGGCGTTCACACTGGCATAGCCCCTTAAACGCTTGTTTTCTCGAAAGTACGTTTTCAAAGTCGGCGAGCAAAATATCTCGAAAACTACTGCATCGGACTTTTTGAAATTTTTAGGGCTTTTTCTGGATGTAAAAAGTGATTGAATTTGATGCTTCAATTTGATCAATGAAAAATGTCCTTTTTCGCAAAAATCAAGACCCTCACTTTGAACACGCGCCATGCTTTTTTTTTTCAAATTTGATATTTCTGAAATTTCTTCGATTAAGAGATTCACCTACATTTGCACCTACATTCCGTCGACCGTATAAGACCTACACTATGGGCCTGGTATCGATGATTCCATGTAAGTTGTCAAATTTCATGATTTATTCATTCCCAAATTTTCAAACGCGTTTTTCGCAAAACCACGTTTTTCAAATCGGTACCCAAAATTTCTCGAAAACCAATGAACCGATTGCCTTGAGGTTTTTTGTGGTTATTCTATACACCATTATTTAGTATTTATCATAGGATTTTTTTTCCGTTACTTAGTTTTTGTTTTATAGGCAAAATAATAACTAATTTTTGGCCCAAAAATCACTATTTATGTTCAAACGTCCGCGATTTTGTCATAAATCGATATTTTCAAAATCGGCTATGACAAGTACTAGATTATAGTATCGAAATTTTAATAATCTTTTTGGTTTTTTTTTTCAGATGATTTTTGACGAAACGCCAGTGGGTAGCGTATATGCAGATTTTTTTACGACGCTCCAAGGATCATACAATATCCTTGTATATTTTTGATATTTTCAAATAAAGAAAATTAAATATATTTTTTAATGTATATACTTTTAGATAATTAAAGCCCCAATTCGAAATTTCAAATAGTTTTCCTTGAAAAAATTCACAAAAATGACCTTTTTCCAGCTTCTAGGTGTATATCTCCCCTTAATCATAGGACAAACTGATATGCTAACGAAAACACGAAAAAATTACAGAACGTTCTTCAGATGATACTTTTTCGAATACCTGATTGTTGTTAAAATGTATCGTCGTGACTTTATTTTTAAGCTGTTTACTATTACAGCTAGGCATAACACGTTAAGGGTGTTGAAGTTTGCACCGTTGGAATGCAACGAAAATCCTTCTTTATCATTCCATTTCTTTATTTTTACTACTACATAAACTATTATTTTCCCGTTTTAGGTTATGGATCCCTAATAAGATGATTCCAAAAACGAGCTGTTTTCTTTTACAACTAGGCATAACCCGTCAATGGTGCTGAAGTTTGCACCATTGGAATGCAACGAAAATCCTTCCTTATCATTCCATTTCTTTATTTTTATTACTACATAAACTATTATTTTGCTGTTTTAGGTTATGGATCCCCAATAAGGATCTTCGAAAATCCGTCAGGGATTTTTGTAGCCTAACTGTACCGAGAAAAATTGAGCAACACGAAAAAAAAGAAATGGTTGCATTCCAACGATGCAAACTCCAATACCATACTCGTCTTTCTTCGTTTAGTTCAATTGGATTTTTTGGCGACTTGGTAAAGCCCTGAGGAGTAAACTCATAGATGACGATTTTATGCACTACGGTGTTTTTTTGCCAAAAGAAAAATACACTGTACAACAGCCAAGGAATATTCGTTCGTGGAATTATTTTTTTAAATATTATACACAACTTAAAAAATGAATGGAAAAAATTCAGAAACTTTCGCTACGAACTAACCAAGTGAGAATACGAGAACTTGATCTCTCTTTCCATTGTAAACTTGAGAAAACTAAAATTTCGTAAAATAAATAAAGGCATAGTACGTTTGTTGCGAAAATGCAAAATTAACATCCGAGCTGGGCAAGCAGAGCAACAGAGGCAGAAAAAGAATCGCTGAAATTTGTCTACTTTCGTTTAAACATACATAGACATTGTGCTCTCACTTTGAACGGTGAACTGTGAAGAAGCGAAATAAAGACTCATCCAAAACTCAACTCGTTTCTCCGTCCTGGAAAGTGCTGAACGAACTCGAAGAGCGAGCGAGCGGTTGCGAGATTTCACAATGCCGAGACAAGCCGAGAATTGAGAAGTCCAATGCTCAAGATTGAAAAGCTGGCGGCCAGAGCTCGTACACATTGTGGAATATTAAAATGGTGACTATGTGCATAGAGCCGGTGTGCCCCTTCACTGAATATAATATCGACTGCCAGAACCTGCCGGAGTTTGAAATGAATTCCGGAGCTAGTAGCCTTTCGTTCCTTACGATACAACTGAAACTATTCCATTCGCTGTTCCCATCTTCCATCCTATTATCCACGTTTCACGAACTTTCGAATATTTCAAATAAAAATGCATTTATTAAAAAACAAAATCAAAATATGATACATCAAAAGCTAAACCGAGTTGTAAAATTATTAAAAGATTTAACCTGCTTCCCGTTAAATTGGTGGATAAAACGATCAAATTTATTTCACCAGAGCCGACTCAATATATTTCAGTATCGAACACTTTTCTCCAGCACGATATATGTACAAGTGTAAAGTTGGCATATGTAAATAATATTCGTCATCGATTTAATCGATCCTTATTATCGATGCAAGCGATGATGAAGGTGATATTCGTAAAGCGTCGAATCGCCGAAGCCCAAGTACTCATTAGTAACGACTAATTTCGTCGTTAACTGTGTCCATTGAGCCTAAAGGTCGAACCTCCTTTCGGCAATTGAGAAACAAAATAATCAACCGTACGAACCTCCGCCACAGCATAGGTCTGTGCAAAGAACTCCCACACGTTTGCAGGTAAACATCCATTGCTTTTTAAGGCCTTAGTCCACTCTGGAGGCTCTAGAGTGGCCTAACCCCTTAACGAAAACAACTGGGCAATTGAGGATCAACGTAATCAACCGTACGAACCTCCACCACAGCATAGATCTCTGCAAAGAACTCCCACACGTTTGCAGGTAAAAATCCATTGCTTTTTAAGGCCTTAGTCAACTCTGGAGGCTCTAGAGTGGCCTAACCCCTTAACGAAAACAACTGGGCAATTGAGGATCAACATAATCAACCGTACGAACCTCCGCCACAGCATAGATCTCTGCAAAGAACTCCCACACGTTTGCAGGTAAACATCCATTGCTTTTTAAAGCCTTAGTCCACTCTGGAGGCTCTAGAGTGGCCTGACCCCTTAACGAAAATAACTGGGCAATTGAGGATCAACATAATCAACCGTACGAACCTTTGCCACAGCATAGATCTCTGCAAAGAACTCCCACACGTTTGCAGGTGAACATCCATTGCTTTTTAAGGCCTTAGTCCACTCTGGAGGCTCTAGAGTGGCCTGACCCCTTAACGAAAACAACTGGGCAATTGAGGATCAACATAATCAACCGTACGAACCTCCGCCACAGCACAGATCTCTGCAAAGAACTCCCACACGTTTGCAGGTGAACATCCATTGCTTTTTAAGGCCTTAGTCCACTCTGGAGGCTCTAGAGTGGCCTAACCCCTTAACGAAAACAACTGGGCAATTAAGGATCAACATAATCAACCGTACGAACCTCCGCCACAGCACAGATCTCTGCAAAGAACTCCCGCACGTTTGCAGGTAAACATCCATTGCTGTTCGACAAAACCCCAATTGTCAAAAAAGCCCACCACTGTACTTCCCAAGCCATAAACTCTGCCGGAAAAACATCAACGTCCATTTTCCCCACACCCTCCCTACGGCAGACATAACTGCAACTAGTGGTAGGCACAAGTGTAACTCACCTTGGCGAGTATGACGAGTATGACAACGAGGTGGCCGGAAAGCCGTGAAATTGGCTCAGGTTCTATGTGCGTGATGCTCCGTCTCTTCCACCCCGATGAGCTCATCTTTCAACCCTTTGACAGAGGGTCGTTGGTGGTCTTTCGCACGCACGCGGATACACGAGGGCACGGTCACACACTTTACGCGGTCGTTGCGGAACTTTAACGCCTACGCTCGAGGCTTTCAACAGTACGGGGCGTAGGTCGTTGTTTTACGTGATGGAGGGGTCGGAGTTGCGTGGAATCGAGGAGAAAATGTGAAGCGTCAGCGGCTCCGCTAGCCCTCGTTGCCGGCAACGACAACGACGAAGTAGGAAGAGCGTGCTCGGCAACTAGAGAGGTGGTCCTGCCTCGTATGGAATGGGAGGCAACCGAGAAAACCAAGAGAGATAAGAGTGCGTGTGAAAACACCCGGAAAAGCGTATGCTGAAGGCTGTTTCGTATAGTGGCTTTACAACAGAACGACGCAGACGCGTGAGCTCGAGTGTCCAAACGTCCCTTTACCAAACTCTGACGGAGTTCTGCTTCGTTTATTCGTGAAAAGGCGTTTGCCGTTTTGTTTATTCGTGAAAAGCCAAAAGCCGAAGTGGTCGAAGAGTCGTTGACGAGCAAAGCTGCATCAGCTGAGAAGATCGGTGAAAGCTTAACGCTCCCAAGTGGAAGGCAAGTGCCTATATGGAGAAGCTTGAAGTTAGGATACTTCTGGGCCGCCTGGTTCGAAGGGCTTGACATTTACATGTCGTGAAAAGGTACATGGAAAGGACGGGATGAGCCGACGATAGATGAGCTTCAGGTAACAATGGACTCTTCCTTGTATCGAGCCCTCGTTGGGCTGGAAGTTCCTAGGATTGGTAGGGTGACGATAAATGGATACGGAAAGGCCCGAGACTACGGCTGAGGGATCACGTCAGCGAGGGTGGCTGGCGCGAAGGGTGATTCGAAGATAATGGATGAGGAAGTGACGAGCCCCGTGAACAAGAGAGATAAGACAGCGTGAATGAAAACGAAGGCCTAGGGAAAGATCACACAAGATCAAATCCAAGGTGATGGAATTGTGATTCCTTCTGTCTTTATGTCTCCCTTAGTTATTCACGATCCTTGAGTGTATCGCAACGGATCAACTCCAGCCGATGTCGCTTCATCTCATTCCATTGACTGCTTCTCGTAAGCTGAACACTGACAACGGACACCTGTGCACCCGATCGACTGTTTCGACAGCGCGCAACAGCCATACCAGTGGCAAACGGCTGTTCGACTGGCCGGCGCAAGCGACCAACGCGCCCTTTTACCGTAACCTTCGAATATGTCTTCAGCAACGATCCACCAAAAACACCGCCACTATCTTTCACTCTTCACCGTAGCCCCATACAACGGGGGATCAGAAGCTCCTATCCGATCAATGTTCCAACACAATTGCCAATTCCCGATCACTGGGCACATGTATTTTTTTTCTTTTTCGTCACTTTGTTGACGTAGTAGCGATTACTCGGGAGCTTGACACGTGAGCCTGCCTCGAGTCTATCACTCCTCGAGTCCTTTCCCACTGTCCATTGTTTCGCATTCACTCGCTCGGCCAATTTGTTCTTCATCGCCCAGGGGGGGGTGGTTTGGCGCGTTACCTGCCTCGGTTCATCGTAAATATCGAGCGCGTATCACGGCGTGTCGTGGATAACAATTGAATGAATCCGGTAGGCTTGCCCGTGGGGATGACCGTAGGTTGATGTGAACCCGACTGCGTGCTCGTTCCACGCAGAAAGCACGCTTTCGTTTCACGGCGAGGCCGACAGCACTGCTTAGCTCTACGGAAAGAAAAACCGTTCCGAACTTGATCTCACGTACGTACGGTATTACTGGCTCTTTCTGTCTGGGCGCACTTTCGTGACACGCGCGCGGGCGCGGGTTTTGCCGTATGCCAACGAGGGCCTCTCGTCGACTCCGCGGACTCCTGCCGCTTTAGCTACAGGCCAAGCCGAGCTAAACCGCTTTGCCTTTCCTTTCCATTCCATTCCCTGGGCTGTGGCAGATCCGAAGCCCCGGCTATTGCCTCCGCGCGGCTACACGCCTGCCCGTACCATTTCATCCCCTCCACGCCATGCCTTGGCGGTTTAAAACCCTGCTATACACCTTGGCATGTACCGTCGCCCCCGCCGCTACTCACTCCGCCAGTCGGCTCACTCGACGTCTCTCTTACTCCTGTAGTTTACTGCTTTGCTCTCCTCTGATTCACTCCGCACCCCTCTTGTTCTCCCACCCCCGCTACGCTGCGCCATCTCTCTCACTCGCGTCGAGGCTTCGCCCCGCACGGGCGGCTCGGCTCTGACACGTCCCGCTTCTACCCCCACTCCTCGAGCCGCGAACCAGGAGCGTATGCACAAGAAACAGGTGCCCCGCGAAACATATTCGTGAAATGTACCGCTTACAGGTGGAAGGCAAACGGAGTTGAAGTATCAGCGAGGTGGTGAAGTTTTTTGGAAATCTTTTTTCGGCGATCAATATTGAGGTCGAGGGGATGAATGATGAGCTGAAACGGATTGTCCCCGTGAGGGAGACTATTGTCCAGTGCCGTAGGAAATATGACTCTGAAAGAGAGCTCGCAGCTTTTTACGTCACAGATGAATGGCGGAGTGTTCAACCTCCTGCGGGGGTTTTAAGGAGGCGTGAATAGTTTCGGGAGCGTCGGGTGACGCGTCGTACTGAATGGAAACAAGCGCCAGTTTTTTTCCAACGTGTTACGGCCTTGGGGAAGCGAGAGCACTTGGTGGGAGGTCGCACATGCGTGTTGTCGCGAACAAGAAATATCGCGTTACGTGTTGGGCAGACTGTATGTAGGAGACAGGTAGAGGTCGGGATTTACAGGTATATGGAAGTGGCCAAAAAATTACGTGCGATAATGGTGTATGGGTTTAAGTTAGTTTTCCGAGGGTCTTGCATTTTTGTGGATTTTCGTTCAAATTATTTTCACGATCACCTTACTTCTTTGTTAAATCGTGAAGATTTTCTGCAGTATTGAAGATAATGTGCCGACAGGCGGTAAGGCGATTAAAAGGCGTCAGTTTCGTGAATATCGAGCGTGAATAAAACAGGGACCTGACGTTATCGGAGAATGGTAGGCCGTCTAGTTTAGCCCGGTTACCGTCAGCCGGTAAGAACGGATTTCTAACATGGATGGAGACGCAACTACACCTGATTTTTTTACCGACCGGTGGAAACTTGCCGTCGACCGGTAAAACAGGTTGATAATGATCGATGAGCTTCGAGATACCTTGGGTAGGAGGCGTCCCGAGTTTATTACCACGATTCACCTGTAGGTCAACGAACTCTAGACGGACCGAACGTCACGTCGGATAGTCCTAGACTGGCGAGAACTCTCGTCATAAAAAGAGGAATTTTCCAACCACAAATTCCTTTTGGATTACTTTCTACTAATCATTGATTACTTTTGTAATGATCGCGTTCGAAAAATCGTCACTCACGATCAAAATCGTTGGTGACAGGCTGCTACGATTCACATCACGAGGCATGCAGAGCTGTGCCCAAAATCAAAGTAATGACGACACCCAAGTGGGAAATTTGAATTTAAGGGGTTAGTCTACTGTGGCGACCAAAAAATCGGAGTTTAAAAGAATTCATTTTGAAGGAATAAGTAAGATAATTTAGAAACGACGTTGAAGTTTGCATCGTTGGAATGCAACGAAAATGATTTTCTTATCTCGCAAATTTTCTTTGGCAGATTTCAACTTCGAATGTAAACTCCAACCTCATATTTAAAGATCGTTTGGACATTTATATGTATGTACATTAACAAAGTATTGTACCAGATTTCATTACAAAATATTAATAATTAAAGTAGTTATAAACAATCCCGTGAAGGGCTTCGAACGTGAGGGTCTCGACGGTGTAGTTGATTGTGGCCACCCGGGTGATCCGAAGCAACAAAAACACGAGTTCTTTCTTAAGGGGTCTTCTCACTTTATATACTCACTTAAGGGGTCTTCTCACTTTATATAGATATTAAGTTGTTACACTTAATAAGTGCACTTTCGAAATACATTCAACATTTTTTTTTAAATTAAGTCACTTTAACAGACGAAAATGGTAGTTAAAAAAATGTCTTGAAAAATTGTAGGTCTGCGCTGTTGATGAAATCTCAGAGATGGATCATCCGAAACGAAAAAATCAAATGGTTTTAGATTCACTATGTTAATGGCTATACCACATATCATACGATTTTTTATATATGCAAAAATTGAAAAATAGCGGCCATTTTTCGAAAAAAAATCACAGATTTTGGCAAAAAAGTAGTAAGCATAAAGATTTAAAAAAATCCTTGATATATGGTATAGCTATAGTTGTAAAGAATATATGGTTAAAATTTCATAAAGATCGGTTCAGTAGTTTCGCAGATTTTATGAACAAGCCGTCGAAAAACAATGTTTCGAGAAAAACGGGTTTAAAGTTTATCAAATGTATTTCGAAAGTGTATTTATTAAGTAACAGTTTTTGTATCAATATCTATAATATAAACCTATCAAAATAAATCATGAAAATAGCCTTTTTTAGCGTCTAAAGTGAGAAGACCCCTTAAAATAGACAATATTGGCTAAGACTTGACCGAGCTTTTTTCGTTATCGTATTTCAGTCACAAAAAAAATATTTAAATACTTTTTTCGATTTTGCAAGCAATAGTGTCATTATTTTGTTAATAAAATTTTTTTCAATGCTAAGAAGAAAAACGTCGGTCAATACTGCACTACTATAACACTGAATAAGTGTACCAAATGTCAAGTCATTCCGTTCATTAGATGTCAAGAAATCGAGTGCACCGTTAAAAAGAAAAAATAGTTGCACGAAAAACGGATTCAAAGTTTTACCAGCAGTTATATCGTTCTAATCATATGTTCACCTTGAATCTGCGATTTATGCACCATATGTAAACCTTCCTCTTCAATTTGACTTAGCTCAAGCAACGAATGATGGTGTTGAAGTTTGCATCGTTGCAATGAGAGGAAAATATTTTTTTTTACTATTTCCCAAGTTACCTAAGGCAGAAAATCACGTAAACATTTTTAAGAATTCTTGTGTAACGATCTTCGAACTAAATCTGCAAAATATGATTTCGAATAATGATGGAAATAAGAATATTGAAAAGAATTTGTCTTGCGTTCCAACGACGCAAACTTCATCATCGTGACGAACGAGCATTTGTCATTTTCACAGTACCCTAATCCCTCAAACAAAATCGTCCTGAGCTACCCACGTTCCGAGCAACTGTTTCCTAACCTATTTTGCAAAAACTATCGGCAATTTTCATTTACGTTCCGGCGTTGGAATGAAAACTTCTGAGCGAGAGGTAGAATGTGTGTCTACCAAGTATTCCCTCGGGAAAAATAAGTGGAGAGATCAAGATAGACATGGAAGGGGCGAGAGAGGGAGAGAGAGAGAGATGAGAAGCGAGGTGGAAGCCGAGGATATTCCATTGTTCCGCAGTCCAAGCGGTATTCGCGGAGAACACAGAGTCAGAGCGAGTCACAACACCATCTCGTTAGCTCGGTAAAAGAAAAATTTTCTCTCACGGTGCAAAGTTCACAGTGCCCCTACAAAGTGCGAGGAGAAAGAGGGAGAGAGAGAGAGAGAGAGAGAGAGAGCGAGAGAGAGAGAGAGAGAGAGAGAGAGAGAGAGAGAGAGAGAGAGAGAGAGAGAGATGGGTCAAAGGAGGGAGAAAGAATAGAAGAACAAAAAAGCCGAGAGAAAAAGATGCTTATCTCGTCACTGTGGAGGTCTTCCTTCTTCTCTCGTCTGTGGACAAGCCTTTGCCTCGTTGCACGCTAAAATTGCTTCTCTAATAATAAATATATGCCTTCTAAGTCCTTAGCACGAAGGAGAGACGAAGAAGGCAAGCAGCGAAGGTGCGCAAACTTTTTTTCATTCCCTCGCAGCTAGCAGCTCGCATAGTGGACTCACTTGCCTGAAATGGCCGTAGGAAAGAAAAAGTCTGAAGACCAAGAAGACGAGCAAGTGGTATCCGATGAAGGCACGGAGACTAGACAACAAACGGACACTTCTCACAGGTGAAGATCAAAACCACGAGGATGACATATGTGTCGACAAGAAGAGAAAATGGAGAAGGTGTCTTTATCTTGTCGTTCCTGAGGTTTCAGGCTCTATGGGGTGTTGAATAATCTCATTGTTTTTGGATTGGAATGTTATTGGGTATTGGGATGTTAAATGAGATCTCGCTGTTTTTCGATTGGAATGTTATTTGGTACACTGAGAAAAAAATCATTGATCCAATATCATCGGCGTTATTGAATGAAATTTCGTTGATTCAATTGTAAAATTGTTGGTGTAAATAATCGGATTTATTATTCCAAACGAAACACTATTGACTTCAATGACATGATAAAATTGGAAGTTTTCTTTCAGTCAAAAGATATATTGTTAGCCGCGAACAATTTATTATTGAAACTATCTAAAAAATTATCGCGAACAAATTATATAGTTTTGCATGCAATTTCTGCAACGAACGGAAAAAGCGTTTCAATTCATAACATGAATATTGTTGATTCGAGTACACAAGAAAAATTTAATTTCGCTCGTTTGATTCAAATAAAATTTCTATTGAGTAAATATGTTATTTTATTGTTTTCACCATATCCGATATGGATTTCATGTACACTATTCGTTAAAATATTAATATTTTATTTTTATTGAAAAATATTAAGCAAATGTCTGAGCGGGTTAAAAAATTATGCGAAAGTAAAATTTGTTTCTTGCACATTTGGCTGAAAAAAATCAACCAAATCATGGCCGAGCGCCACCGAAATTATAGGCAGGGAGACTAAAGGAGTGGACACTGTGTGCTAGCGATTTGGCTCCAAAATGAAGGAAAATAAGAGTTGTATGTGGCGTTGCAATCGGCTTTCCCTTATATATAGATATACTCTCTTGCTTATCTTTCCGTCGGCACTTATACATGGTTGTCTGTGGATTAAAGCCATGCTCGAAAATAAAGAAATATATGATGTGTAAAAAAATTATAAATAAAAACTCACATTTTAAATAAGTTTTGTGTATAGTTATTAATGTTTTATAAGAGGCAATGTTAAATGTGTATAATTTGAGAACGAAATATTTATTGAACCGTTCGGTGAATCGTTTTCAAATTTGATAGAAGATTATTACATAGACAAAATAACAATGGGTGTAATTGTGATAACTTATTGTTTGAAAAATTACGCTCGTACAATAGAATATTTGTGATTATTATTATTACTTATTGTGAGAGTCATTTATTATTACACAGACATAATGTACACCAAAATGCGCCTTGTTAACAGTACAGATTGTTTATTTATTTAATTCATTCGCAGTGAACCATATTTAAATTTATTATTCAAAATTATATTGATTACTTTTCATTGTAACACTTCTGTCTGTCGTTGTTAATCGCACGCGTGAACGCTTCCAGCATCGCTCTTAACATTATTGGAACAATAAAAATGGAAAACATTGCAAATCCTCCAGTACGTCATGCATTGAAGCTCAATCTGACTCTGTGCATTTTTTTCAGCGATGCAACAATCTTACATTTTTCATTCTCATTATCTCACTTTCTACAACCAGAGTTCCGCACATTAGCTCCGTCAACTACGAAACACGAATCGTTTTTGTGTTTTATAATAAACGAAAAATATAACTGAACGCTCGCGAAAAGAAAAAAAAACTAAATGTTAGTACAAGTTTGCAAATATCATGCAATACCAAAAAAAAAAACGCAAACCTCGATTTTTACAACTTTCCTCTAATGCGCATGCCTAGAACCTTTAGCTACAAGTATTACTGTACATCGGGGAATTGCGATCGCAGCGCCCCTTGCGGTCACTTAAAAGTCGGGATTTTGGGGCCGTCTCTCGCTGCTTATCTCCTATGGAGTGTCCACTCCTTTACTCTAATCTCCCTGATTATAGGTGTGAGGAAACCCGTAGTTCTCGAAGTAACCGCTAGAGGCCGCATGCGCGCTCGTTTCTCGTAAGCGTAGCGCGAACCGAAAATCTACTTAAACGCTGGAGAAACTCCAAAGAGTATCGCTTCTTGGCCTGTGGCTAAGATCAAAGTGTATTATCTGTTCTAATCAGTTGAATATCTGATGTTCTCTCCATGGATATTCCATTGGATATCTGATATTCTCTCCACTAATATTGTGGATGATCATTTTAATGCTCACTTTTTATTTAAGATTTAAAACAAATTGAAAAACTTACGTTCCATGGCATATTCGTTTCGATGTAATAAAGAAATAATTGATTCTATGGATTATATTTTTGTACGAAATAAAAAATGTCTGTAGCAACCGCATAATTATTTCATCCAATACATCTACGGATTGTATATAGAATGATTCAATCGACTTTTTTTCTCAGTGTATTGGCATGTTGAATAAGTTCTCGCTGTGTTTTCGTGAAAATGGATGTTTTATTTTTTTAAAAATAATTCCTAGTGGTTTCCAAACTGTTGGGTCATCGACTCCTAATGATTCTGCAAGTTCAGCGTCTGACATGAGTGTTCATGAAGTAGTGCCTCCAATTTAACGCATCAAAATTATTATTCTTGCAAATACTCTTTTTGGCACCAAATATGACATGTTTAACACTAAAAAAAAAGTTGTTTACACTTCGGCGAAATGACATACACTAAATATCAAGCTTGCGTAGTCTACTTCTTTATAGATCCGTTACCATCTTAAACTACACGCACGTCGAGCGGTCCAGCCGCAAGCGTCGACCTTACCGACCGAGCGGCATGAGTGCAGAAACGCCAACCAACAGCGCCAACGGAGAAAACAGACACTAGTCCACCGACGCTGCGATGAATAGCGTCCGGTTTCTCATCTCGCTACATATCTAGAAGAAAAGGACTTCCGATATGTTCTCTCCACGGGGACTCTAGAGCCGAAAACTCACGAGAGTAAAAGACTAATGTACAGATAATCGCAAAGTGAATAATAAAACCAGAATACTGTGATACGTACTTACCTTTCCTCGTGACTCATTTATTTGGAGGATTCAATCCCCCAAGCCATGGAGATCAGACACAGGAGGCCACGAAGGCCTTCCAACTCGTGCCCAAAAGAGTGACTAGTTCAGATGGCGCTGGGGTGCTCTGGCGCCCTATCTATAGATATATGCAAAGCATGGGTCCGATGCAGCCCCCTAACACTGGTACATAAATGCTGTTCGCAAAATGTCCTTGCCGCACTGTGGCGCTAGTGTCGTGTGACCGGCATGCATATATATGTATGTTGCGCCGGTGTTTCCAATATTTTACATGAATAAAAGTCTATTGATATATTTGGAATGATTTTCCGTTTTAATGATATTCCATTCGAACACAATAAATAACGGTGCAATAACGATAACATGACGAAAGCCCCGAAAGTATCGAATCGTTCAGCTGATGAGGGTATTTAGAGCCGAAGGCTGTCACACAACAGCGAACGCTAAGTAGTGACGATTTCAAGAACTAAAAAGCAGGACGAAACGCGTCTTCGTTTATCGTATAGAAATAGTACGGCAGTATCAGGGGGCTGGTTCGATGTAAGATAGATCATATCTGATGTACCTAACCTTCATTCGTGTTTAAGCGTCAGAATTATCGTAAAATTTAAGACAAAGTGACACGGTGATTGATATGCACACGGTACAGATGAAGCGGTACTATATATTCGTAACATCTATGACAAAAAAGAATTTATTCCTATGCAGACTCTCAGTGAACAAGAACATTTCTTTTGTCACCAATTATAGAATAAGTTACTCTATAGGCGATAAAGTTTCCAGCCGGAATATTAACTATGCTTAAACAAAAGACTCACCTTTTCGCGCCTTTGAAAGAGTTTTCCTACAAATCCCCATGTAGAAATTATGGAGCCTAGATCGGCGGAAATTTTGACGTTTGCTGTCCTGCTCGATCTGTCGAGAGGTTAGAAACTCATCTGATCACTTTCATCTCATCGACCAATATATTACTATAAATAGAGCTCCGTGGCACCGCAGCCACCACATGTTCACTCACTGTTCGTCACATTTTCAGGCGTGCTTTTTTCATTGTCTTTGCATTGGAGTTTAGTCTCCTGGTATCTAGGCTGTTTACCCCAAACACGCAGTTCAGGTAACGCCATCTGTTGACGAACAGCGAGAACTTATTCAACGTCCCAATACTCCAATGGAGATCCCATTTCTCTTTCATTTTTCTCCCCTGTTACCACAACCACAGCACAATGATACCAATACGATTATTCGCCACGGACCCAATGTCATTATTCTTCACACGACAGATACGTGTAGGCGTTCGATTGTCCGGTGAGATTGGCGAGGCATCGTTGATCAGGCTCTCGTGCGAAGCACTGGTCGTTCGTAAAATCCTCGCATAGTTGTTACACGGTTCCGCAAGCATAATTCAGGACTGTGTCCTACCGAGACTCGAATTCGCAAGGATAATATGCATATAATGGCTAAGGCAACTATGAGACGCGGCTCGCAACGTTCGCGCGGCTCATGAACATCGCACGGACATGTGCTGTAGGCCGAGAGGTAACGTCTGCCAGATGCCGGTCTTTTGCAAAACGATCATGGCGATTTTTGCCAGGGAAAATCTCGGAGAGTCGGGAGAAAATAGAGGAAAAATCGACTTAATCGACCAGATGTAACGTACGGGATGTATAATGACGCGAATAACGCGCCATCGAGACGAAGATGAGAGCTTGGTTATGGACAATCCGTTCCTTGAGGACTCGACAAAAATGTGCAAAAAAATGAACATTTACTGATGGAACGTGGGACATGTACAGTTCTCTTTGGAACGCAATCGACGTAATCATGTCGTAAAAATGACGCCAAGTGCGCTGCATCTATTTTTAGTGTGTTTAACGATATTGCATCACCGGGATACGATAAAACGCGGAGTAGCATCACTTTTTCGCCACTCACCTTAGAAGACTGCCCAAGATCTAGGTATAAAAATGAAAGAGGAAATGATTTGGCGGATTTCTTTGGGCACACTGTAAAAAATTTCTGTATTAAAATTAATATACAAGTGTAGGAAGTTTTTATGCGGATACCGCTTATGAAATTTCAGATACGATTTTGAAAATCCAAAACAGGTTATTTAAAAATGAAAGTATAGTTCCGTAATATTAATATACTTGTGCGTTTGAAAAATAATGCACGTGTAAATAAATAATCACATCCAAGTATATTGAAATCAAGAACCATTTGCTGATATCAATATACATGTGTATATTAAATTCAAGAACCACTTGCTAATATCAATATACGGGTGTGTATTAAAATTACTGATCCTAAGTATTAAATTTATTTCAGAAATTGATAATTGCAATACGTTTTTATGTAAAAATGATCAAAATTAAGCACTCAATTCATATACTGTATGATTGCTTTCGTTCACCGCATGTATGGTAGTATTTTTTTCGTTCTTTATATTATGGGAGCACCCTCTTCTCCTTTTACCATCATCCTCTCCTTTATTCCTTCCATTCACAATCCTTCCAGAGCCCTCTTCTCTCTATTCCTTCCAGAGTCCTCTCCCCCCCCCCCCCTAGAGTATTTGGCCGCATCCGCTCTTTCCTAATGCACTATAATACTGTATCGCATTTGCACGAAGGCCCAGGGAAACTGCGGAAAACCTGGGCCGATACAGGCGGCCATATTTGGCTTAGTTTCAGTT
The DNA here is from genome assembly GCA_964007375.1 of Ophion obscuratus. Taxonomy (NCBI): domain Eukaryota; kingdom Metazoa; phylum Arthropoda; class Insecta; order Hymenoptera; family Ichneumonidae; genus Ophion; species Ophion obscuratus. Next base: position 3,941,621 of record OZ023321.1, read on the forward strand.
GTATTCATTACCATCAGAAACTGAAATTGTTTCCCCCACCGCAGAGGTTGACGAGCAAGCCAGTGCACGGGCAGACGGTCACCGCTCCAAGTATTGACCGCGCCCCATGCTGCTTGACTTCAGTGACCGCCGAGCCCGCACACCGACCGCGCGCCCATCTCCGTCCACTTTACGCATGTATTTGAAATTTATGTGATTATGAGATATCGTCCGGGTCAACAATTATGAAAATCATAAAATGTTTCTTCAATATTAATATACGAACACATTAAATTCAACTTACCTGTGATTTGTTTTTGACAAACAATTGTTAATCTCAGTGGCTTTTGTTTGGTAATTTCTGAATCGAATCACAGTATTCATGTACTGGATGATATTTTTCCGAGAAGTATATCATCGATATTCCTAAAGATTTGTCTTATATTTAACTCAGCGTCGATGAGAAATAATATCAGATAGGGGTACAATCACGATACTTTCCAATTCCAATTCAGTTGCACATGTATTATATTTTTCAGGCAGCCGTAAATAAATTTCAAACTTGTTTTGTATTTTCAATACTCTGTTTTTTATAGTTGATTTATTATACATCTGTAGTAATTTTCAATTGAAGACACGGGTTAATACAAAACATTTCCCACAAATTTACAAACTTGTCTTTGAAATTCCATGTTGCATCTATTAAATTATATATCCACATTAGAATTTCATGTTCGTGTTTTAAATTTACGGTACAAGTGTCTTAAATTTAATTTCATCTACTGAGTTCGTAAAATTCAATTCCTTCTGTATCTTAAATGTATTGTAAATTTCATATCATTTTTTACAGTGCAGCTGCAAAAGCGGTTTTTAAAGATTTTTTTGTGTCGAAACTATTCTATATAACTAATATTGTTTAGGTTACATATTTTGATTTTCCGAAAAAACATTTGCCTTTTTTAATATTTGAAAATGGCGGCTGAACGACGCGTGCTTCAGAGACGATGCCGCCCGAGTTCCAAGGCGGACAACCTAGCGCCTGGTGTATTGGTCTAAAACAGCAGAGTTACAAAGTTTTAGGTTTCTAAGACCAACACGCTCTATGTGAACCTGTCAAATCCAAAGGAAAGTGGAATTTTGACAAATGGTACGTGTTTGAATTTTTAAAATGTTTTTTATGAAATTCCGAATACCCGAGTAAAAATGATTGTATCTACTTAGATACAATTATATAAAAATTATATACAATCATATATATTTATATATTGGTTTATATATAATTGTATATAACTCTATACATTCGTATATATAATCCGATATAAATGTACTTCCATCAAATTTGATTTGATAAAATTATATATCGTTCTGTATATAATGATATATGGAGATACTATTTTGATACGGAGTTTATATAATTAGATATAATATCATATACAGTCAATAATAATTATACATATAATTCAATATAGTGTTGTATATAATTGTATATATACGTGATAATTTTATTTACGGTATATAAAATTGTATATGACTGTATATGACCCGAGTAAAAATGATTGTATATAGATACAATTATATAAAAATGATATACAATCATATATATTTATATAGGTTTATATATAATTGTATATGATTCGATACATTCGTATATATAATCCGATATAAATGTACCCGAGTATAAATGAATATATATATAATCATATATAATTGTATATTATTCGATCATATACAATTATATACAAAAATTGGCCCGATAGAATTGTATATATTTGTATATAAACGTATACAATTGTATACGTTTACATACAAATATATAAAATTCTATCAGGCCAATTTTTGTATACAATTGTATATGATGAACTAATAAACAATTATATATGATTATATATATATATTCATTTTTACTCGGGTGTATATTAGTATATATAATTGGATATGATCAATGAATATACAATTATATATGTTTATATATAAACATATATAGTTGTATATTAATTGATAATATACAATTGTATACGTTTATATACAAATATATACTATTCTATCGGGCCAATTTTTGTATACAATTGTATATGATCAACTAATAAACAATTATATATGATTATATATATTCATTTTTACTCGGGTATTTATTCATGAAAAGGTCGTTTTTTTTTCAAATAATTTTTCAAGGACCTTTAGGTTCACATAGACGTCAATGTGTTATCCAAAAGAGGGCCTAACTCCAAAATGATTGGTCTGATCATTGTTAAGTTATCTTGTAAGAGGTTAATGAATAAGTGGTTTCTAGGAAAACTCGTTCAAGGGGAGAGATACCTTTAAGCGAGGAAATTGCTGATTTGCATGATTTTTTTAAAGCAAAGATTTGCTAACCATTTTGAGACTTAGAGAGTTGTTATTACTACTTTTAGCTCTTACATGATATTTTTTAAAATGAATCTTTAAAAAAATTTTAAATGAATCTTTCAAATTTTTTAAATGAATCTTTGAAAAATGTTAAATACTAATCAACCGATTTTCATGAAATTTTGTATAAATCTTTCTAACCTTATTGTCTAAAACATGACCCTAAATGTTTTGGAAAAAAAAAAAAAAATTTTTTTTCGAAACGTAGCCATTTTTTCGGAAAATTCCATCTTTTTGTTTTAAAGCGTACAATTTCACCGATATTCAACATTTCTCACTTTTTCTTGGTTCATATTCCGCGTATGAGTGTTGATGAAAGAAAAATCTTCGTTGCGTTTTTTCGATTAAGGGGCTATACCAACGTGAATGCTGAAAATTTGGCTGATTTTCGGGATTTTTTTAAAGAAACGTACTCAGTTAAATCTTTCGAAAAATTAAGAATATATTTGGCTATATTCGACCTATATTACATAATTGTTTCATAGAAAAATATTGAGATTCAAGCGACTTATGCGCTGCCTTCGGAGACACCAAAAAAAAGTCCTCCACTGCTGACATGACTCCGGCCGATTGAGTAGTTGAAACCGAAAAAGGAAAAATGTTAAACTGGAAGGTATTTCCTGTACAATGACGTAGAATTTTCGAAACATATCAAAATCTAACAAAATGGCGTGGTTATGAAAAAAGTCTGTTTTCTTGCCTATAAAATGCTCGTTTTTTTCAATGCCAAATCGTCAATTTTCATCCAATCAAAAATATCCTAAGTCATTGTAGAGTAAATATATTTAAGAATACTCAGTTCAAATTTCAAGTCAATCGGATAATTGCTCTTTGAGTTACAATGTCAGTAAATTTGAAAAATCTCATTTTGATACAAAACGCGTTTAAAGATTTAACTATCGATTTTTGCAAGATAAAATTATTAGAGATACGGCCTTGACATGTTGACAGGATATTCTTGAAAGTATAAACTGTCAAAAAAGGCAAAAAATAATCAATTATTTTAAAGTATCACCCTTAATCCCGCCGACGCTGCGTTCACGCCGTCTAACAGCATCCGCCGCAACCCGTTTAGAAGACCGTGCCATACCTCCGCCATTTTTAAAGATTAATAAAAACATACCATGTAACAGCCAAAAGTAATAATAAAACATACCCCAAGTCCCAAAACTGGTGAATAAATCTTTCTTCAAAAAAAAACGTATCGCCCCCTTAAAGTTTCAAGACTCAAAAATTTCACGACTTGATGACCTACCGATCAATCTGTAATTTCAGGGCCATAAAGTAATCCCTCAGCTTCATCGTGTACGTCATTCCCGGCCATAAGCTCTTCTCTACGTTATAAAGGGACCTCCCCCCCCCCCCCTTAATGTAAAAACACCTCTCCTCACTCTCGTTCTCTGGAGTGTCTAATGCCACCGAATGTTGATACTTACAACCCGCCATCGCTGAAAGAAAGCTAAATCCCACAAACCGAACTTTGGAAAAAAAAGTACCTCGATCGAACCTGGCCTCTAATGTGGGGGACATTACGAAACATTGGGAGTTTCTCACACAAAGTTCCGCGGATGAGAACTTTTTGCCGAGGATCGAAGGACAAGGCATCTCCCACTACGAGTCCGGTGGAAGTGGCCAAAGGCATTCAAGAATTGCTCCTTACAATCTGAGCCACTCGCACGCCTGTATACACGTGTGTACGTGCGCATACAAATGTAAAGCGTAGAAGGAGAGACTCGGAGGAGCTCATGCGAAGCACGAGCCTCGAAGTACGCGTTCCCTTGAACCGCGATTCCGCCCGAGGCCTTACAGCGCCTTGTAAATGGTACACAAACCCGCACCTACGTATATATAAACACAAGTTCGCCTCCCCCCGCTTCCAGCTTAATACGGTGGTGTAGGTAAAGCGGTTCAAAAGCCCGCGTAATACGTGAGACTCGTACATACTCTTTCCCTCTCTGTGATTCTTTACTCTCGATGCGCCCTCTATACGCCGCTGACTGGACTCGCCGCCTCTCACTGTACTAAAAACAGTAAAAAGCGCACTCTGGCGTTTAACTCGAGGTTCGAGTTCCCAGACCGCACCGTTGCACCTGTATATCTCTTCTCTGGCACTCCTACCTTACTGATCTTTTACTCCCAACCGACTGCAGCCACGGCGACCGCACTCTATCCTCGAGAACAGGCATTGAGAAAGACACGGGAAGAGGGAGGGCGGGAACGAAAATTCCAGGCACGAAGCCAAAACTCCGACGCGTCGCTGACCAATTCGATTTTTCTTACCGCGGACTCCCTACTGTAATCTCTCCTTCCGATTATGAAGACAGAGAGCGCTGGTTTTCAGGAGTGTACACGCGAAATAGTGATTGGGGTAGAATGTCCATAAGTCGAATTTCCGTAACCGAATATCCATAAGTCGAATATCCATAAGTACGAATATACATAAGTGAGTATACTATGTAACCCAAACAAACTTGAACTTTTACCGGGCATTCTCGTTATTAAAAATTTCTTAAAATACTCATCTTTCTTCGTCTTTTCACTCTTCCGCCATTTCTGGCGCTCATTTCTACTCTATACTCACTTATGGATATTCTTTACACTGAGAAATAAAACTAATTGAATCAAAAAAATATATTGGTTGATCCTATTAATTGTGCTGCTGCGAAGTGCCACCGATATATGAGATTGTTTGAATACTATAAAATATTGGAAAATGTGATTGATTTAAATAACATATTATTTTATTTGAAAAAGCTTTCTGTTCTCTGAATATCTATATTATCCTTCGAGTAAAATTATTTTCTAGTGAAATCATTCTATATACAATCCGTAGATGTATTGTATGGAATAATTAAGCGGTTGCTACAAACATTTTTTATTTCGTACAAAAATATAATCAATAGAATTAATTATGTATTTACTACGTCGAAACGAATATGCCATGGGACGTAAGTTTTTCAATTTGTTTTAAATCTTAAATAAAAAGTGAGCATTAGAATGATCATCCACGATAATAGTGGAGAGAATATCAGATATCCAATGGAATATCCGTGGAGAGAATATCAGATATTCAACTGATTAGAACAGATACTACACTCTGATCTTAACCACAGGCCGAGAAGCGATACTCTTTAGAGTTTCTCCAGCGTTTAAGTAGATTTTCGGTTCGCGCTACGCTTACGAGAAACGAGCGCGCGTGCGGCCTCTAGCGGCTACTTCGAGAACTACGAATTTCCTCACACCTATAATTTCGCATAATTTTTTAACCAATTCAGACATTTGTTTAATATTTTTCAATCGAAATAAAATATTAATATTTTAACGAATGATGTACTTTAAATCACTATCGGATATGGTTAAAAAAATAAAATAACATATTTACTCAATAGAAATTTTATCTGAATCAAACGAGCGAAATTCAATTTTTCTTGTGTACTCGAATCAACAATATTCATGTTATTAATTGAAACGATTTTTTCGTTGATTGCAGAAATTGCATTTAGAACTATATAATTTGTTTGCGATCATGTTTTAGATCGTTTCAATAATATATTGTTCTCGGCTAACAATATATCTTTTGAATGAAAAAAAACTTTCAATTTTATCATGTTATTGAACAATTTTACAATTGAATCAACGAAATTTCATTCAATAACACCAATGATATTGGACCAATGATTTTTTTTTCTCAATGTATTTATGGATGTTCGTACTTGTGGATATTCGACTTATGGATATTCGTACTTATGGACATTCGACTTATGGATATTAACCTATGGAAATTCGACGACAGGGAAAAAGTGCTTTTTAGGTGAAATTTCGGGATTCTGGCGACTCGAAAAAGTAGCTAAGCCTGTTGACATTTATTTTTTCGACTTTTGCCATATTTCAAGGATCCATCAGGTGGGAATTCTCGTCTGATTAGGAATATCTCTTTTTACCTAGTTGATGGATCGAGGTTACAACGCGGCGCCTTGTAAGCTGCCAATCCGATCGACCATGACCTCCTCATTTTTTTCGGTAGGTTCCCCCCTTTTCACGCTCTATTTGAGCGATAAATGTTTCGCGCGGTGCCGATCGAGATATGATGATCGCGAACAGGAGACCCGACCAGCCTTCGAATTCTGAGCCGTTTTATTTATCGCGATCTCTCGAGACAATAGTATCGCATGACATTGAAGTTTGCGTCGGTGGAATGCAACGATTTTTTCGTTAGTTATTTTTATGCTTTACCAAAGTCTTCGTTTTGTGCAAATTTAAGTCGAAAATCTTTGATAAGAATACGTAAAAACTTTTGAGTGATTTTCACAGTCAACAATAATTCCAACGATCAAAATCAATTGATTTTCGTTGCATTCCAACGATGTAAACTCCGAAGTCTTAGCATCTCGTATTTGCGATGCCCAAAAGTGTCTTGGCGCCTCTTGCGGCCTGAGGCGGAAGCTCCACTAATATAGTAACCTTGGTCAATATACATTGATAACAATGGAAAAAAATTTGAAAAATGAAAAATTAATCTAAACTCTGCTGTGTTCCAGGATGCAGGATGGATAATAAAAATGAACTGTCGTTCCATAAGCCACCTAAAGATAAAGTCTTTTTAAATTGTGGTTCTTGGCTCTGAAAATTACTCTTCGTGCCATCAAGGGGAGTTTGTAGTCACTCCACAAGATTTTTTCTTTCCAAGTTTGTATCTTTATAAATAACAAATCGAGCAATATTAAAAGTTATTTCTGTTATATACAATGTGTTCGGTATTATTCCACAGTTTCGGGTGTCCGCGAGCGCCACCGTCCGGCGAATCATAAAAAGAGAGGGCAGTCGTCTCGAGATGGCGAACTAGAACGATCACGCAAAAATACATCGCAATTTAATATCAGCAAAAACTGCATCTATTCACCCAACCAAAACACATGTATAAATATAATTTCAGACGTGCCTTGAAAAAAGCATGATTTAAAAAATAGAATCACTACTTCTCGAAACCTACGAGTGACGTTCATAACCTACAAAATCTAAATACAGAGCTAAGAGAGCTAAAAAAAGAGCGGAAAATAAATGAGTCATTGCAGCATCTCAACAATTTATGGAGATAAATCCAATAGAAGGGATTGTTTACGTTTGAGGTTATACTTTAAGGGGTGAGACGCAGTCAGAATTTAAAAAAAATCGATTTTTCACATTTTCCTGAAGTATGATGTTTCGAAAATATTCCCTGAAAATTTCAAGTCAATCCGATGAATAGTTTCCGGGATATCGGACAATTAGTGAAAGGGCGTCGGGGTCCCCATGGGTCAGCCACGTATAGACGTGGTTGACAAACGCGCAAACGATAACACCCGGGAAGGCAGAATGCTTCGAAGACAACAGAAAAATGGATATTTTGGCAGGTTCCACATCGGCAGAAGCCCTATTGTATGGGCCAAGAATTGATGATTCGATGTAAGTAATTTTTTAATTAGTATTTCTATACATAATTCAAGTGTAAAATTGGAAAACTGTAAGAAATTTTCAAAAATGTATTACTCAAAAACTATGAACTTTAGCAAAATTTTATAAAGAATACTTTCGTTTTAAAATTGCCCACAATGTGTAAAAAATAATATGGAGTACAACTTTGCAGTGACCGTTTTTTTTCAAAAGTTTAAGGCTTTATTATAAAAAAGTGGCTACATATTTTTTGATCAAAGTACTGCCCGTCGTTAGCTACGACCTCGGCCCATCTTTCAGGTAGCATTCGAATCCCGCGTCGATAAAAGTCTTAGTCCTTGGAGGCAATCCAGGAATCGACCCAATTTTTGACTTCTTCGTAAGTACCGAAGTGCTGGTCAGCCAAATCGTGTGCCATTGACCGGAACAAGTGATAGTCGGAAGGGGCAATGTCTGGAGAGTACGGCGGGTGGGATAAAACCTCCCATTTCAGCGTTTCCAAGTACTTTTTCACGACATTTGCAACATGGGGTCGGGCATTGTCATGCTGCAGTATCACCTTGTCATGTCTTTCGTTGAATTGTGGCCGTTTCTCTTTGAGTGCCTTACTCAAGCGCATCAACTGACGTCGGTAGACTTCCCCTGTGATGGTTTCGGATGGTTTGAGCAGCTCATAGTTCACAACGCCCAGCTGGTCCCACCAGATACACAGCATCACTTTGGATCCGTGAATATTCGGTTTGGGCGTCGATGAACCACCGTTTCCTCACTAATAGAATCCTCCCCGTAAGCATCTACAAGCAAACGGTGGGCCTCAGCCGCAGATTTCTTGATGTTGAAGAAGTAAATCATATCCTCCCGCAAATGCTGAGAATTCGGCTCGTAGGTTGCCATGTTTGAGTGCCTATAACTTTATAATGCATACCCGTATCCGTTAGCTTTTTTAAATTGTTTACATTGGCAGAGCCTCTAGTTTAACATGCCACTTTTTTATTGAGCTAGGGCCACTACTTCGGCCGCAGTGGCTCTCTAAGTAAAACGGTCACTGCAAAGTTGTACTCCATAACTCATCCCGAAAAACTTTAATTTTTGGAAAAATTGTTTTTTACAATTGGCTATAAATAATTGAATGCTCGACTTTTCGGTAAAAATTGCAATATTCTGATTCAGCGGATCAAAATACATTAAAAAAAAATTAGCTTCATCCATCGAGCTCAAAATTTGACGAACATATAATACAGTATCCACATCGAAAAACTTTAAACGCGTTTTTCTCGAAACTATGTTCTTCAAGTCGGTGACCACTATAACTCAAAAACCACTCGATGATTTTTATGATATTCCGTGCCCTTATTGACAGCATTGAAAACTAGTCCTTAATCGAAGGATTTTCATTTTCGTTGAAAATTTATATTTTTTTAAACAATAAACGAGCGATTTTTTGGTCGAAAATCGAAAGTTATCTGTCGGAAGCCGCCATTTTGTTAATTTTTGAAAAAAAGCTTCAATTAAGGACTAGATTTATTATTAAACTAATAAATTTTAGGTTTTTTGATTTCAGATGATCCCGTAAAATTTTATGATGGTCACCGCAAAGCACTACATGCCGAAGGGAGTCCGACAAAGATGGCGATATTTTTATAACTAACCAATATTTTTCTTTGAAAATTTGTACTAACCAAGTTGAAATATAACATAAAAAGTCTGTGCAACCACTTTTGTAAAACAAACTTAATTACGACAAAAAAAATTAAAAAATATTGAAAACGCTCTTTTTTCACGCGTTTGACTGCATCTCACCCCTTAACCGGCCATATTGAAATATCGCTACGCCACCTCTAGGACGTGAAAATCGCGAGTTCCCTACTAAGGTAAATGTCCCAATTACTGAACAACTAAGGATCTGGGGGACTGAATTCGGTGAGAAAAAATATAAAATCAAGAAAAAACAATCGCTTTCATGTTCAAATGATACTTTGATAATTTTACTTTCGAAAAATCACCCTTCAAATTATTTTTAAATGATTTCAAATGAAAAAAAAATAACAATGTGAAGCATGCAAATGTCCCAATAATTGAACACTAGAAGTGCCTATGTCCCTAATATTGAACAGGCATGTCCCAGTTATTCAACACTCTCGATAATTCTTTTTCCGTTCTGAAAATATTATTTTTGGTACAATATTAAACACTTAAATAATCTTTTATTAAGCATGTAAAAATACAAAAATATATATTTAGTCTCTTTTGACAGGTTTTTGGTTCATTCGCATTTGGTTTATTTTTGCTTTTCAACTCGAACTTTATTTTATTTTTATTTTCAGCTGCCTCGTTTTTATGTTCTGTTTTTGTTTGATTTTGTCGCAGCTTTCTTGTTTTTCGACTCCAACATTATTTTTTAAACCGCATCCAACCGGGTTTTTACAACTTCCGCACTATCAGCAGAGCGACGTCTTTTTGTCGCCATGTTTGTGGCGTTTTATTGAGAAAATTTTGTCCCTGAAATATCGGGGAGCAAAAAATATTGAACATTGCATTCGTATTTTTAGGTTACATTTAGGTTATATTCTCTTTTTACTCTTCTTTTTATGTTTATTGCACGAAAATACAAATAAAAAATATATTTGACGATCTTCGAGTTATTATTGAAAGAATAAAGGTAAGTTGATTCAGGAACTTGCAGTTTTTGTTTGAATAAATCCGATTCACACGTTAACTGTCTAGATGTTTTGATGGGTTTAATGACGCCATCTTGGAGAATTCGAGTGTTCAGTAATTGGGACACACTGCATTTTCTATGTCCCAATGATCGAACACCGTATTTTTCAACAAATAATTAATTTAAAAAAATTTTAATTGTTATTTGTAAGAAGTTTTCTGAGGAACCGAAACGCCTTTACTTTTTGAGATGCGACAGTTTTTGAATTTTTTATGCCCTTACGCATGAAGCGGCGCGTCTTAGCAAAAACGATAAGCAGTTACCACGAGACGTCAAATCGGGTCACCGTTGCTGATTAAGGGAGGCTTTCTCCTTGGAGTGCCATATTTCAGGTGTTTACATTTTATTTTTTTTTAAAGGAAACGAGTAAAGCTTTTTGAGTCCGGTTTTTTTCTTGCTCTTATTCATGATATACAGAACGTTAAAAAAATTTTTTTTTTTTTTAAAAAAAACCAAAATGGCGGCCGTTGCAGCTCGGCGAAAACAGGTCCTCAAATCGCGGGAGGTAAACGGCTGACATCACTGCCCCCTCTTTGTTGATCTGAAACACAAATTCAGAGCATATTATCAATCTGTGACCCTTTGGTCATGGAATGACGGATGGGTTTTTCGTTTAGTATAAATTTCGGAAAATGGCGTCAATTTAAAAAAAATCGAATTTTCGCGCTTTCTTTCGCATAAAAAGATAAATAATAAATGCAAAAATGTATCTATCGAAAAAACGATCCGTCATTCCGTGAAGACATATTTTCTGAGTATGCTCTCCAAATTTCAGGTCGATATGTTAATTACAGCGGTCAGGAGAATGTCAGCCATTTTTAAAAACGTGTTTTCGAGAAAAACGCGTTTAAAGTTTTGTAATGTGTTTGCACAAATGTGTTTATAATTACCGCTAATCGGCAATGCCTGGTCCATAGAGGCATCCCTCTTCTTCTAGCTGCTCATGTTGAGCCGCTAACATCTCCCGCTGCAATTTCAAGGACATAGACTCCCTTAAATAGTTTTTTTTCTCTATTAATTGAAGCTTCTTTTGCACAAGTAGGTCAACATTTCGATAGCTAAAAGTTCCATATATGTAATGAAATGTTCATAAATAAGTAGATGCACGCAGGCGAATGAGAAATAATAAAAATACAAGATAGTGTTCAATAATTGGGACCTGCTCAACAATTGGGACATTAACCTTACGAGAATTAAAAAAAAACATCGTGCGGCATGTCTTGCCGCGAAAAAAATATATATTTCGTAAAGTAGTCATAAACATAGTACGTACAATATTAGCATAGGGTCTAAGAAATGAAAACAAAGCAACTAAAAAATGGAGTAATGTCATGTAACGATCAAATGCGCGGAGAAGTCAATGAAGTTGTCAAGTTGAATAGCAAAAAAGCCGGGTCACTCATCATCGTCAGTTTGGCTATCGCTTTTGATCCAGGAGCAGTCTCCATTGTCGGACGAGCCGGAGGATCCGCTGGGCTCGGATTTGACTTTTTCTTTGCGATTCAAGTTCAAGGCCAGGTGGTTTACGACGATCGATCCGTTGCTTGCTCTCGGTGGAACTTTCTTGCAACTCTCCTCCGAGTCTGGCTCTTCCTTCTTCACTATATCCAACATTGATCCTGGGGGTGTCCCAGTCGTGTGAGACGTTGAGCTGCTCCCGGAGCTACTCGAGCTGGAAGACTCGCTCGAGTCGGATTCGCAACCTGCCGAATTGGAACGTTTGATGGTCGCAGCTCCGTCGGAGCTCGACGAAGAGCTCGAAGTCTCGGAATCGCTCAAGCAAAGCTCCTTGATGTCCATAAATTCGTCCTTAAGCACAAAACCATTTTGTTCCTTAGCCTCGATCGGTCTCTGTCCAAGCCAGTTGTCGAAGGCCATTTCGGTGCTGCTACTTCCGGAATCACTGAGATTCGCGGCTTTGACACCAGGCGGAAGTTCCGGATCGAGGAAGTCGTAGTTGATCGTCTTTATTCCGTTCATCTCGCAGATGATTTTTGTCACTTTCTTCGGTGGTGGATGATCGGTCGATTTTTCGTTGGTCGCACGGGGCTTGGGAGCTTTGCGTTTCGGGGGCACTTTGATGTTTGGTATCTTCGGCCTGGTGGGATCGGTAACTAGATCGGAGAACTCAATGGCTTTGAGGCGCGGCAAGAAAGATCGGTATTGCTCGCCTCTCGAGTTATCGCGGATATCTTCCATCTTGATTTCTTTCTTTATTTCCTCGACCTCCTCGTCAGCCTCCTCGTCAGCATCCTCGGAATCCAGTCCGATGCTCGCAAAAGTTTGCTTATCATTGTGGTTCGAAAACGGAACGTTCCGGCTGATTGAAAAGTTGACGATCGAATCTACGCTCGGCGATTGCTTCAACTTGCCGATTCGAAGGTAATTCGGCACTTCAGGCCAGATCGGCCGACCCCGCCAAAGGGGTATGCCGTTTTTGCCATTCGTGCGTCGCTTTGGCAGGGCCGCTCTTGCCGATCGCGACGTGCGCGAACGGTGGCGTTTTTCGTACGGACCGAACTCGCAACTTTCGCCGTCCGACGAACTTGAGTAGCAAATTTTCGGCTGGATCGACGGACTTTCGTCGCTCGAGTTGAGATCTTCGGCAATCTCGGATTTGCAAATCAACGGAGCGTCGTTGCAAGTTGTAAAGTTGACAATGTCTCCGACGTTGCAATAATCGTCACCGTAGCAGTGATAAAGCTTGAACAAAACTTCGGCAAATATATCTCTTCTTTTGGCCTCTTTCGCACCCATTATTGGGGGCTTTGTGTCGATGGTCTCCTTATGGAAGGCTTCGTCGTCGTCCTCGATGTCGGAAACCTCTAGCGGCGCCTCGTCCCAATAATCTTCGTCCCTCGGGAGATTCGCCTTTTGTCACCATCGTGCCGATTATTGGAGAAAGGAAAAAAAAACAAATTTATATGTAAACAAAATGTTTTTTTTTAAACAAGCTTTTGATGTACTAAAAAGTAGAAAATAGGTTTTTTTACCAAGTCACGTATATGGGACTGTAAATAAAAGCTTGGGAGATTGACTTTTGAAATGTTTAATTAATTTGATCAATTCAGTTTTATTAGCCGTATTTAATTTGGCACGATAGTAGTTAGAGAAATTATTATCACACGTTTATACGCAGTGTCAGGATTTTTATTTAAGGGGTCTTCTCACTTTAGACGCTCAAAAAGGCTATTTTCGTGAATTTTTTGATAGGTTTATATTGTAGATATTGATATAAAAGTTGTTACACTTATGGGGCATGGCCGCAGTAGAAATAAAAAAAAATCGAATTCTTTTCTCGCGAAAACGGTGCTTTATCACCATAAGAATAAGTTACTATTCAATTTATAGCAAGCATTTTTTTTCACCGACTTTGAGCGTATAACGTAAGCCCACGTATGGCACGGCCATAGAGTACCTAAAACTTTAAACGCGTTTTTCAGGCAACAGTTTTTTTCCAATTGGCGTAACAAATAACTTCAACAATTTTCACTCGATTTACTTCAAATTTAGAAGTTATGTTCCTAATTGCATTTTGCAGAGAAGTACGTACGGAATTTCTGATTAATCGAAAACTTTTCATTCTATGAGCAGTTTTATACGAAATTTTGCACTGAAAATTCAAGTTCAATTCAAATTCAAGTTCAAATACCTACAACTTTAAAATGAAACAATACTTTTTAAATTCCGTATGTACTTCTCTAGATACCTCCATGGAAATTTATATACGCAAAAATATACTGCAAATTTATTTTATTAATAATTGTAATATATGTGAAATGTATGCCATACATTGAAAATATATGTTGCATATATGTGCCAAATTCTCATTTTCGTAACGTTTTTATATATGAGATGTATATGCGTAGTATTACTGTATATCAATGTATCATATATCAATGATATATGTAGCATTTACCCTGCATATATACCACATATATTTAGCATATATGTTGCATACACACTGCATACATACCACATATATACTGCATAAATGGTACATATATGCCACGTATATAGTGTATATATGCAATAGTGTACTTTAACTGCAAGTTAAGTTTTTTTAAGTTTAAGTTTTAAGTTTTATTAAGTTTAACTGTAATAGTGTTTATACACACCATATATTTCTTGTCAGGAATATGTATCAAAAATGGATGCGTCATATATGACGCATAAATGGCACATATATGGGTCATATATGACGCACACATTTTTGGTATATTTTTCTAACAAAAAAAATAGACTGACAATATATCGAAAATATATACGTCGTATATGCCTCATATATGCATCATATATAGTGTTTATACGTAGCATATATTTTTTTGGTCAGAAAAATATATCGAAAATATATGGGTCATATATGCGTCATATATTTGGTGCATATATGCTGAATATATACGTATTATTCTACTTTTCGTCACTATATATGCGGCCGATATATATATTTGTAGCATATATTTTCAGCATATATTTTCCATAGATAAATTTCCATGGGGGTAGCGCTCTCTCTCTCTCTCTCTCTCTCTCTCTCTCTCTCTCTCTCTCTCTCTCTTCTAATGTAGATTGACGAGAATTTATGTTTTTCGTTCTAGGTCGAAAATTGTGGATGCTAAGTCACGCCGCGGAGCTGTTAGATAACAAAACAAAATATTAGTAGTCGGCCATTTTGTACATAAAAAAAATTCTAACAGCTTGATATGCATACTAAACAGATATATAATTAATTTTATGAGTGAATCACTTTTTCAAACAGGAAAGAATTGTTAAATTTGCACCTGATTTTATACCCGTTACTGTGGCCTAACCCCTTAATAAATACACTTTCGAAATACATTTATATATTTTTTTGTATATATTTATGTAACCCAAACAAACTTTGAACGCGTTTTTCTCTTATCTCACTTCTCTAATTTTCATTTTCGAAATGCATAAAATAATTTTTCATGTATTTATGTAACCCAAACAAGCCTTAAAACGCGTTTTTCTCGAAACAACGTATTTCGACGGCTTGTTGATAAAATTTTCGAAACTACTGAACCGATCCTCATGAAATTTTAACCACATATTGTTTACAACTATAGCTATAGCGCATATCAAGGATTTTTTTACATTTTGATATCTACTCATTTTTTGCCAAAACGGGTGAAAAAACACGTTTTTTTTCGACAAATGTCCGCCATTTTGTTATTTTTGCATATATCAAACATCGTATGATATGCGCTATAGACATTAACATACTGAATCTAAAAACGTTTGATTTTTTTGTTTCGGATGATCCGTCTCCGAGATTTCATCAACAGCGCAGACCTACAATTTTTTTACGACATTATTTAACTATCATTTTTGTCTATAAATAGTGACTTAAATAAATAATTTAAAAAAAATGTATTTCGAAAGTGTATCGATTAAATGTAACAACTTTCATATCAATATCTATAATATAAACCTGTCAAAAAAATGCATGAAAATAGTCTTTTTTAGCGTCTAAAGTGAGAAGACCTCTTAAGACATCTAAGGTCGTTTACAGTAAATTAAATACAGTTGACATGTTAACATGTTTTAGTACATTAAATAAAAGGGTGTTTTTTGAAATATTGTTTTTACATACAAATTATTTTCTACTTTTTAGTCTTTAATTGATTTTACTAGTTAGTTGTTACCAGTAGTTTACTAGTTTACGAGTTTGTACATTAGGAACATGGAATACTTGTAAAAAATAACAAAGACTGTTATTGGGATTGAACTAACGACTAATTGCTGCATAAAAACTCTTCACATACTAACACAGTCGGCTACGAATTTGTTTGTATGTGTTAGTGAGATTTTATATGGATGATTAGATATCGCTAATTTTACATGAAAAGTTGAAAATTGTATGTATATTTTTGTTTGTTTGTTGAATCATGCACTTTCACCTTTTAAATGCATATTTGCAAAATTTCAGAGCTCTGAGCAGTCCGGAAGTGGTTGAAATATGGATTTTCCGTTTTGCATCTCACAGAAAGTCAAGTTAAATAAAAGTTTGTAAAATACACATATATGTCATTTGTACAAACGTGGACAGATCGTGTGGAGAAAACAACTGTTACAACATTCTCAAACGATAGTGTACCTGAGATGTTTGATTTTTTTAAACATCGTATCACAATTTCCTTGTTTTTAACGAATTAAGAACCGACACAAGTAGTGAATATTTGAGGACGGATTATACTTGGAATAATTCGTAAGAAAAGGTGAACATTGATACCATCAGGGTCTGAAAGATGTATCGCAATGATGTTGATATTTGCATCGTTGAAATGCAACGAAAATTCTTTTTTATATTTTAATTTTTTTATTACAAATTATTTCTGTGTCAAATATGTTTTTTTTTTAATAAATTTCGTTGGTAAATCTCCAACTGAGCATTAAGGTATGTATGACACGCTGTGAAATATCGAGCCGCGACGGTATTGCCGAATTTTTAGTTTTTGGCTACGAGCCACCGCAAAGTACCGCCAGATGTCGCAGCAACCGTCCGCTACTCCCACTACAGCAAAAGCGTTGCTGCACGTTCATGTGTGATGCGTGCATATGCATGTAGGTTCGCCATGTGGAATAATGTCGTTGAAGTTTGCATCGGTGGAATGCAACGAAAATTCTTTTTTACTCTTATTTTTCTCCGTTTTCATTGTTATCCAAACTCATTTTTGATAGATTTAGGGATTGGGATAGAATATCCATAAGTCGAATATCCATAACCGAATATTCATAAGTGCCAATATCCATAAGTCGAATATACATAAGTACGAATCCATAAGTGAGTATAGAGTAAAAATGAGTGCCAGAAATAGCGCGAGGTAGAGGAAAAGTGAGTATAGAGGGAACCCAAACAAACCCAAACAAACTCACTTATCTCTACCTCCCGCCATTTCTGGCACTCATTTCTACTCTATACTCACTTATGGATATTCGACTTATGGATATTCGTACTTATAGATATTCGACTTGTGGATATTTTATTTATGGATGTTCTTATGGATATTCGTACTTATGGATATTCATACTTATGGATATTCGACTTATGGATATTCGTACTTATGGATATTCATACTTATGGATATTCGACTTATGCATATTGGACTTATGGATATTCACTTATGGATATTTGACGACAGTGAATTTAGGTTGTCCAATAAGGATCTCAGAAAAGTTCGAAGTAGCTTTGATTTGCCCACCAAAAAATTGGCAATTGGAAGAAATGATTTTCGTCGCTGTCCAACGAAGCAAACTTCAACATCATGCAGGAGCACCGCCAGTCGGAAAACTGATGCACTAGATTTTCAGGATTGTCGATAACATTTTGAGCTTCGCTGGTACAATTTTGCTTGTTTTATGTAACAAAAAAAAAACTCTAAACTACAATTTTTCCTCATTTTTCCATAAAATCAGTCGAAAGAACGTTCAAAATGAATTTTTTCATTGTTGAGAGTCTAACGGCCTATACATGTGTATGAATTCGCTGTATCAGTTAGTAATCCACAATTCATCCCAAGGTAACTAGAATCTGTAATTTTTTTTCAAAATATGTCATGCTCTTTCAGCAACAATATCGCACGTACACGATGAATTTAATCTCAATTTATTGTATCGTTTGGTCGAAATCCGTTTTCAAAATTTCGAAGTGGTCGGAGCGGGTGATACATAACCTTAAAAATGATAGCGACATTTTTATATCTAAAATATCGACACAAAAAAATGGAGAAATTAAAAAAAAAAGTATTCTCACTAAACTCCAACGATGCAAATTTCAATCTCATATTTTTTTCCTACAAAATATTCATATTGCGCGACGCGAAAAAAATCTTCCGAGTCAAAACGTCATATCTCAAATCCCGTTTTACAACTTCGCACAGAATCGTGTCGTTCGAAAAAAATGAATGCTCATTATGAAAAACTAGGTCCATCCCTCGTTTACGTGTACTCGAGACTAGTGCAAGAAAAACGAATTTTCGTACGATTTTTTCGCGAGCCGGATACGTTACATTGTACTCGGTCGGTATAAAAGGATCTTACCTTGGGGTACAAAAATGTAGGGTTCATTTTCATGAAAAATAAAAATGGTTAAAATTGGGTAGGAATATTAATAATAATAATTACTATTATCAGTATTAATAATAACATCAGAAATTATTGGTAATAATAACAGTAATATTAATGAGTACGATCGAAGACGTCACAAATTCGCAAAATAGTTCATTCACTCACGGAATTGACGATCGGCACCGGTACGCATGACGCGAGCGGCCGTCCCCACGTTCTGCTTCGTGAATCGACGTTGAAGAAATAATATTTGCCGGGAAAAGTCTTCGATTTGCATCGTACCCATCCGTCGTTGCCAACCGGGTGGCCGAATCTTCGCGTGCGCGAGTGTAAAATCAACGATTTAGTTCGTACAAAGTAAGACACGAGTCCAAGGGTTCGTTTCAATTCAAGGTCACTCGCGATCTTCGTATCTCGCAATCTGTGAATTATACTTACGTAGGAACATCGCACTCGTATTCCGTTTCGAACCGTCGCCGTTCGTAATTCTCCGTATTCATTTTTTCGCTCGGTCCTTGTGTATTTGTTCACCGCGATCGCGCGAAAAAACAAACAACGTTGCGTACGTGCCCAATGGTGGATGTGGTATTGCCGGTTGATAAACCGCAGTGGAATCGCGTACGGGAAAAAAACGCATCGGATGTACGAGGGCCACTGCGAACGCGAGCACGTGGTCAAGAATTCCACTATGCCTTACGCCGTCTTTGTTTTGTTACGCCGCACTGCGAAAGAGATTAGACGAATTCTCGCGCAGGCAACGGGCGCTGGCGTTTTTTCGCTCGTAGCGCCGCGTCGCGTGAACGAACTACTAACCGCGCGCTCGACTCTTCTGCAACGCGCTCTTTGTTTCGCCAAACATGTGCAATCTCGGGCGAAAATAATTCCGAAGTTTTACTTTGAAACACGAGACGACTAAACGATCGGGTAAGCAAAATGGTCCGAAGAGAAAATCGGTATGCGCAGACGTAGGGCCTGCCTTTGGCGTGCGGATTGTTGTAGATTACGAGATCAGAATTTAATGGTATAAAAAAAATCTTTATTTTATTTAGCCGTTTATCGGTATCAAAAAAAATCCAATTTTAATATTTGTTTTTACAAATCCATATCGATGTTTTTCTGTCCTTTGAATACAAATTCACGATTAGTTTCCCTCGAAACGCGGAATTTTGTTTAAAAATCGACAAATGTATATAGAAATGCGTTTTCCGCATTTTCTCGACGTGATTTTGTGCATTCGACAAAAGGTCCGTGATATTTGTAAGCGGCGGAGAATTTCCCTTCCCGAAATGGTTGATAAATATTTCATCGGAACAAACTGCCGAAATTGGGGTGAGCCATACTCGGAAGATTGCCAAGATCAAGATTTCATGGTAATTTCCCGGCTGGGAAAACTGGTAAACAATCCCGTCGTTATCGCACGATCGAGGAAAGATAAATTAACGGTCCGTGTACGTTTTCTCGCGTTGCAGTCCTCGCAATTAGCATATTTCGTTAATTTGGATTGTAAATCGAGGCTCCGGGGTTTGTGTTGTGAGGAATGCGTGCCCGGCGCAAGCCAGCACCAACTGTGCACATACACAAATATATATATATATATATATATACAACCTCATCCAGTTTCCGCCAAACGCAATCGAGACCAGATTCCAATCGAATTTACTCGGTCTGTGTAAATTCCAAGTGCCTTTGCCATAAGTCTCCGGGAATTTTGTTAGAATGGTTTATTATCGTTGTGCACTTGCCACGTATATGGCTCATTAATTTACCCGGAGAATTTTAGTATTATTTTCATTATTACCCAATTATTATTATTATTATATTTTTTTCAATATTTATTATTACTTTATTTTATGCAGAGGGCAACGGTTTGGAAGATGGCCCCAGATGGAAATTTAATTCCACGAAAAGTTTTTATTGAGGGACGGGCCAAAAAGATCGTTTTTCCGAATTTTTTTCACTGCTAGATTATTTATTTGGGATTTGGAAAAATGGTATGTTTTGAAGCATACATTGAACTTATGTCGTGTAAATTTTTATTTAAAAAAAAATTAAAAACGTTATCGAGATATAATGAAGTCTCTATAAAAATGTGGTCCAACGCCTGGATCGATAATTTATTTTATAATCTATATAAATGTAGATCGCGTTGTACATAGCTATTTTTTTTTAATCACACAATGGCGGGTGTTCAAAAAAGTGTTATTTTAGAGGAATTGTTACTTATATTCGGGGGCTTAAGAAATACTAAATTTAAAAAAACAGCTACGTACAACGATAGCTACTACAATTAGGGAAATTTTGATTTCTTGAATTTGAAAATCCGACAACTATAGCTAGAGTTATGATTCCAGACAGAACGAAAAAACTCGATTGACAGTTTCAGTATGTGTAAATCGTTGCGTTGCCTGCTCTCACTAAATCGTCAGTAACGTGGTCAATTTTCAAAATTTCAACTTACATTTTTTTTCACATATAATTGAATGTGTATACTTTGAAAAAATGCAAAAAAATCATTTTTTGTTGCGTCACACTATCGCGCCCCCTTAAACCCACTGGCATTAGAAACTGTACAAATGAGGACATTATGGATTGATTAGAATGTCAAACGCTCGTATGGTATAATTGTCGTTACCGAAAATGACCTAACGCCGCGATTATTCGTATGCGGCACCTGTTTGTACCTTAAGGGGTGTTCTCACTTTCGACGCTAAAAAATGCTATTTTCGTGATTTTTTTTTGGTAGGTTTATATTGGAGATATTGATATAAAAGTTGTTACACTTAAGGGAGACTTTGTCCTTGGAGTGCCATATTTCAGGTGTTTACATTTTATTTTTTTTTAAAGGAAACGAGGAAAGCTTTTTGAGTGCGGTTTTTTTCTTGCTTTTATTCACGATATACAGAACGTTAAAAAAATTTTGTTTGAAAAAAAAACCAAAATGGCGGCCGTTGCAGCTCCGCGAAAACAGGTCCTCAAATCGCGGGAGGTAAACGGCTGACATCGCTGCCCCCTCTTTGTTGATCTGAAACACAAATTCAAAGCATATTATCAATCTGTGACCCTTTGGTCATGGAATGACGGATGGGTTTTTCGTTCAGTACAAACGTCGGAAAATGGCGGCAATTTAAAAAAAAATCGAATTTTCGCGTTTTTTTTTTCGCATAAAAAGATAAATAATAAATGCAAAAATGTATCTATCGAAAAAACGATCCGTCATTCCGTGAAGACAAATTTTCTGAGTATGCTCTCCAAATTTCAGATCGATATGTTAATTACAGCGGTCAGGAGAATGTCAGCCATTTTTAAAAGCGTGTTTTCGAGAAAAACGCGTTTAAACTTTTGTAATGTGTTTACACAAATGTGTTTGTAATTACCGCTAATCGGCAATGTCTGGTCCATAGAGGCATCCCTCCTCTTCTTCTAGCTGCTCGTGTTGAGGCGCTTGATTTTTTGAAAATTTCAAGGACAAAGTCTCCCTTAATAAATACACTTTCCAAAAGCATGAAAGAATTTTTTTTTATGTATATAAATACATAAAAAAAATTATACAAATTACATAAAATTATATAAAATTATATTTATTATATAAAATATAAAAATTATATAAAATTATATAAAATTATTTTTAAAAATTATATATAAATGTATACAAACACATAAAAAAAAATACATAAAAATAAAGAAAAACGCATTTAAAATTTGTTTGGGTTACATAAGTAACCCAAACAAACTTTAAATGCGTTTTTCTCGAAACAACGTTTTTCGACGGCTTGTTAACAAAATCTTCGAAAATACGGAACCGATCCTTATGAAACTTTAACCACATATTCTTAACAACTATAGCTACAGCGCATACCAAGGATGTTTCAAATTTTGATATTCACTATTTTTGTTGCCAGAAACGGCGAAAAAAACACTTTTTTTTGTTTTTTTTCGAAAAATGTCCGCCATTTTGTTGGTTTTGCATATATCAAAAATCGTATGATATGCGCGATAGCCATTAACACTGAATCTAAAACCGTTTGATTTTTTGTTTTGGATGATCTACCTCCGAGATTTCATCAACAGCACCGACCTACAATTTTTTTAGAACATTTTTTTAACTACCATTTTCTTCTATCAATAGTGACGGAAATAAATAGTTTTAAAAAAAATGTATTTCGAAAGTGTATTTATCAAGTGTAACAACTTTGATATCAATATCTATAATATAAACCTATTTAAAAAATTCACGAAAATACTTCATCGTTTAATTACCTTCGGGACACTCGTGCATTGCGGTAATTAATTACGTAGCGATTGTTCATTGATTTATTTTTCCCGGGGAATAATTGTTTCGGGGGAATTTCAACGTGCGGCAATGAACTTTCGCCGCGGTAATTCAGCCACGCCTTAATCTTCGATCCGGCAATACATCGCACGGCAATTGTGAGTGACGTTTCGCGGTAATTCACGCGCGGCAATTTTTTCGCGCGATAATACGTTCACGCATGGAATTACAATTGCTCGGCAAGAATTTCAACGTCGATTGACTTCCAATTATGCGCAAAGTCACGTGTCACGGAAAGTGCATTTTGAACTTTCGTTCAACTTTATTTGCATCGAAATAAGTTCTGCATACGAATGAAAATACGTAAACGAGGATATCCTTTCGACGAATTTAGCAATTAATTATGCAAAATGAGGGCAATTAATTATGCAAATAATACGAGGCCTGGGGCACTCGATTCATCGGCCTTTTAAAACCCGTCTGATCGTACTTTCCTTCGCGCTCTTTCCCTCTTGTATATGTGTGCACTATCAGCCTCGGCTGCACATATATCGGCGTTATCCTGTGCACTTTGGGCTTCGAGTGCGCCGGATAAGACACGTGTGTTCGACATGACTTTTCGTAGACGATCTCTCGTACACCGGCTATGCCAGTATGCCCGTAAAGGATGTACAGTCGCGGTACAGTCCTCGTCGAAAACTATAAGTTTGAAAACAGGCGAGATACCTTTAGGTCCGGAAAAAATTTGCTGATTTTAATGATTTTTTTTAAGCAAGATTTGCTTACTATTCTTGAGACTTACAAGAAACATCACTTGTCCTCTTCCAATTTTGTTGAAACTTTTTATGTGGCAGAGTATCGAAAACTAAGAGACACGTATTTTTTTATCGGTGGAAAAACGGTTTTAAGGGGTGAAACGCACCCTAAAAAATGGGGATGTTTTTCGTTTTTCGTCGAAAACGTTTTAACCGTACCGTTACCAGAGGAGCCGGAAAGAGGTCATTTTTATGAATTTTTTCAAGGAAAACTATTTGAAATTTCGGATTGGAGTTTTAATTATCTAAAAGTATATACATTCAAAAATATGTTTAATTTTCTTTATTTAAAAAAATTAAAAATATACAAGGATATTGTATGATCCTTGGAGCGTTGTAAAAAAAATCTAGGAGCCGGAAAAAGGTCATTTTTGTAAATTTTTTCAAGGAAAACTATTTGAAATTTCCGATTGGGGTTTTAATTATCTAAAAGTATATACATTCAAAAATATGTTTGATTTTCTTTATTTAAAAATATCAAAAATATACAAGAATATTGTATGATCCTTGGAGCGTCGTAAAAAATCTGCGTATACGGTACCCACTGGCGTTTCTTGAAAAATCATCTGAAAACAAAAAACCAAAAAGATTATTAAATTAGATACTATAATCTAGTACTTTTCATAGCCGATTTTGAAAATATCAATTTATGACAAAATCGCGGACGTTTGAACATAAATAGTGATTTTTGGGCCAAAAATTAGTTATTATTTTGCCTATAAAACAAAAACTAAGTAACGGGGAAAAAAAATCCTATGACAAATACTAGATAACGGTGTATAGAATAACCACAAAAAACCTCAAGGCAATCGGTTAATTGGTTTTCGAGAAACTTTGGGTACCGATTTGAAAAACGTGGTTTTGAGAAAAACGCGTTTGAAAATTTAGGAATGAATAAATCATGAAATTTGTCAACTTACATGGAATCATCGATACCAGGCCCATAGTGCAGGTCTTCTACAGTCGACGGAATGTTCAAAGCTTCTAAATCCTCGACCTCGACCATCTAGGTGTATATCTCTCCTTAAGGGGTTACCCCCACTTGCGATTTTGAAAAAATCGATTTTTTTATTGCATTTTTTTGAAGTATAAGTATCTGAGAATATGTCCTGAAAATTTCAAGTCGATCCGAACAAAATTGACTGAGATATGAGCGTTGAAAGAGAAGAATCCGTTGTGTAAACGACCGGAAATTAAAACTTTAAACGCGTTTTTCTCAACATGGCATTTCTGAAGTCGGTGACCAAGATTACTCGAACACTAATGAACCGATCTTCTTGAAATTTTGCAGGCTTACTGAATACATAAAAATTTAGTCTTTAATCGTTCGATTTTTTTTCGTTAAAATCGAACCATTAACTTTGACTGTCCGCCATTTCGTGAAAAATGAATATTTTTTAAAATCCTTCGATTAAAGACTAGTTTATACTTATATTTGACTAAATCCATCCGCATTTTTTTTTCAGATGTTCCACTTCGCCGCAATGTTGGTCACCGCAAACCGTGTATATAAAAACATTATTTCATTGACGGCCATTTGCCACTAAACAATGTAATATTTTTCAATAAAAAAATTACTGAATGTTCTTCAAGATGTGTTCTTTAAGATGGTATATTGATCGATTAAAAAAGTTTTGTAGTTTTCTTTTAAAAAAATCATGAAAAAGGCCTTTTTTGCGCTACAAGTGGGGGTAACGCCTTAAGAAGTTTCAAATTGCAACAATGTTTATTTTTTTTTGTGCACTATACATTGGAGACGAGAACGATAACGTTAACGCCGAAAAACGCCCCTATTTTCGCGTGTGCCTTTCACCCCTT
Organism: Ophion obscuratus; assembly: GCA_964007375.1. NCBI lineage: Eukaryota > Metazoa > Arthropoda > Insecta > Hymenoptera > Ichneumonidae > Ophion > Ophion obscuratus. Next base: position 3,967,143 of record OZ023321.1, read on the forward strand.
GAAACCGTTTTTCCGCCGATAAAAAAAAATACTTGTCTTTTAGTTTTTGATACTCTTCCACATAAAAAAATTTCAAGAAAATCGGAGGAGCACACCAAAGTGATGATCCTTATTAGGGTATGTTTTATTTATACTTTTGGATGTTACATAGCATTTAAAAAAAATATTAATCTTTAAAAATGGCGGTGGTATGGCACGGGCTTCTAAACTGCATTTTCAAAACTGGCGTGACGTGTAGCTAAAAAACTAATCGACCGATCCTGATGAAATTTGGTATAAATCTTACTGACCTTATTGTCTACAACATGAACCTCAATTTTTTTGAAAATGTAGAGAAAAAGTATTTTTTATTGCAACATGTATCCATGTTTTTCGAAAAATTCAATTTTTTTGTTTCAGAGCGCACCATTTCATCGATTCTCAACATTTCTCACTTTTTCCTCGTTCATGTTCTGCGTCTGAGTGTTAATGAAAGTAAAATCTTCGTTGGTTTTTTTTCAGATTAATCAGTTTAGAAGACTATTATTCAAATTTAATTAATAAATTAATTAATTAAAATAATGAATAATAAATAATATGTAATAATAACATTAAGAAAAAAATACGATCTACCAGCCGAAAGGAGTAATAAAACACACCCCAAGTTTCAAAAATAGTGAAGAAGTATTTCCTTTTGAAAATAAATCATGACAATCAGCAATTTTTTTCTCGCCTGAAGGTATCTTCCCCCTTAACGATTTTTTAAAAATATTCGTGTCAATGACAGCTAAAATATTCAGTTATTTTCAAATAATTCTGCCAACCTACTTTTGGATTTTGTTATATATCAAATAATTTTTATAATAACCTACTTAAAATTTTTTTAAACATTTCGCCGGCCTCTCGCGATGATGAATTTAGTCATTTCTTTCACTCTGCCAACTTAGAATTCGTTTTTATATTCTTTGCCTTTCGTTATGTCTATTTTTTTATCCTCTACAATTTTTCCTTCCTATTAACGTATTATCATCACGAATGGCTTCACGCGCAGAAAATAAATATGCAAATGACATTTGCGGCCGAGGCGAACTATTGCAATTTTTTTTTGTTCGCAGCTCACGGAGCGTAGTTCGCGGCACGCTATTGTCAGTGACGTACGCGGGTTCGTTATCGCGGCTCTTTGTGAATAAAAGTAGGAAGTACGGGTCCGCATGCATTCGGGGCGGAGAATAACTCTCGTTATACACTGTCCAACGGTAAAAAAGGCACTATTGCAATGGTAATTGGCACTCGCTGCCGGCCGAGGAAATTGCATTAGGGAAATTCTATGGAACGATTTACTCGTCGTGGCGGCCACATGGTTGTAACTTTGACCTCATTTTTTTTTTCGAGTTCGAAATCGCAGACACGCAATTCGGTGCACTAATCTGAATGTGACGAAACGGTCGTACGCAATTCATCGAACTTGTGTATATAAATGAAAGAGTCTTTTTTTCGGTATAAAAGAATACTGCGTCGACGTTTCGCACGATCTTTCGTGGCCTTTGGGTCCTAAGGTGAGTTAAAATTGAATTAATTAAAAATTAACGTAATTAAAAAATTAGTTTAATTAAGAATCCATAATAAATTAACAAGTTTATTAATTTGCATTAATCATAAAATAGTTTTAATGCATGATAAATAAATAAAGTAATCAATCGATTCGTTAATTTGAATAAATAATAAATTAATTAATCAATTTATTAATTTTAAGACATAACAGAATTTTTCGTTCAATTTTCGAATTAATCAAATTTAATTTTAATAATTAATTTATTAAATTACTTATTTATTTATTTATTTAAATATTATATTATTCAACCCCCTATAGTCCCACCTTCTAAAAATAACCTTATAGTCACACGGGGTGTATTACACCCCACCCACTTTGACGAGTGAAAAAATCATGCAAAAATTGCAAAAAAAAAAGGTTTAAAAAAATTCTACAGTCTATTTTCAACCTTTTTTTGCAAGACTGCATACATTATTTTCCAATTGCTTCTTTTTTTCTAATAAAAAAAAATTATTGAAAAAAAAAATTCGGAAAAAATGACTTTTTTTACAAAAATTCGTATAACTTTCTTAATTTTTGGCTAAAAAAAAAAATCATTTGATATACCTGAAAGATCATGTTTTAAGGTAAGGAAGGTGGAATAATCGTCCGCATCAAAAAGTATATTTATTACACATCTGAAGCGCGAACTTTTCTGAAGAAAATTATACTCCAATTTTATTCAATTTATTGATATTTTATTATCAAAAAAATTTCAAAAAAATTTCCAATTTTATTCAATTTATTGATATTTTATTATCAAAAAAATTTCAAAAAAATTTCCAATTTTATTCAATTTATTGATATTTTATTATCAAAAAAATTTCAAAAAAATTTCAAAAAAATTTACATGTTAACTACAAGTGTTCTTAAACTTATTTTATAGTTATTTTTTTTTTACTCGATGCCCATCCCGCAATCAATGCAAATGTATGCCCTATGCCTGTCGCACATAGCTCGTTCGCACGATGGGCATTGCATACAACTTTTTCTGTCGCTCCCTCGGGGACATAAAGCACATCTCGATTGTTTATCCAATCTGGGACGCTTGTTATCAGTGTTTCTCGCTTCCCGAACATTTAAAATGGCATTAATACCGGTTTTTAAATAATTTTGGAGCGAGCTCATGGTGCACCGTTCTTGCAGGTGCGGTTTTATCAGGTCCATATACAGCGATTTTAAACATTGCTCCATGGTTACTTTCTCAAGCCGATTGTTTCGATTGTTGAGACATTTCAATAGTATTCTCGCGTTTACCGCGGCTTGGTCGAGAATACCAAAGAAATATCGCATCGGCCAGCGATTCGTTCGCCGATTTTTTGAGAAAAAAAAATAAAAACATTACAAACATTTTTTTTAGTTACTTACTGCGGTAAATTGACACAAAATATTCACAAAACAAACTCGCTCCAAAAACAATTTTTACTAGCACAGTAGTCACATGGGGTGTGGCGCACCCCAGATTTTTGCACACTCCGCTTCAATCAGCTGTTCAAACAATACTAACGGGCCCTTTCAAATAGGACCGACTCGGCGCCCTTCTTGAAGGTTCAAATAGCCTGTAGATGGCAATACTAGGCCCATTTTCGAAAAATTTCGGACCGGAATCCGAGGTTGAAAATGGGCTGGGGTGTATTTTACCCCGTGTGACTATTAGGGGTTAAATAAATGAATAAATAAATAAATAAATAATTTAATAAATTAATTATTAAAATAAAATTTCATTAATTCAATAATTGGACTAAAGATTCTTTCTCCAATTTCCTCGAGCAGGATAAATTTATTTTTTAAACAAACAAATTCAACACTTTCAATAAACAAACAATTCAATAAATTTCAATACAGTGTGATAAATAAATTCAAAGACGCTTAAAGATCAACGTATTTGGAAATACTTTTTCGAAAAAAAAAAAAAAAACATATTGCTATATTCATATATATTGTATATTGAATATATATTTTTGAAAAAAATCATTTTGTGCATCTTCACCCGAAAATATTGTATTTCCCAAGGAGCCAGGTGACAGATTCATGACTTATTAATTTCGACAATTCAATTACTCGATAAGGACTATTAACACGATGGGGACCATAATAAAATTTGTTTAATTCCGAAATATTCCAGGTTTTAGAAGTTGTATTTAGGTAACGGGGGTAACGCGGCAACAGGAAGTCCATTACAGTACACCGAGTACTCGACTTCTGGCGCCGCGTAGTGAGCATGGTAGCCGACTGTATTCAGCGGTACGCATTCTCGATTCCCGTAATAAGAAAATAGCAAGTGTCACTGGGCCCAAAGCGCTATGACATCATAATGTGAAACAAGTCAATTTTATTCAGCGCCCTTTAAGGGGATGATACCTTTAGGCGAGAAAAAAAATGGCTGATTTTCGTGACTTTTTTTTAGGAATGATTTCTTCACCATTTTTGAGAATTAGGATACTTTTTATTACTACTTTTGGCTGTTCGATGGTATTTTTTTATTAATCTTTAAAAGTGTCAACAAAAGATTGATTTTTCCGAAAAAGAAAAAAAATTGCTATAGATTGCAATTATAAAAACACTTTTTTAATTTTCAAAAACATTCAGGGTCATATTTTGGGCAATAAGGTTCGAAAGATTTATACAAAATTTCATCAGAATCGGTCAATTCGTTTTTTAGCTACACGTCAAGCCATTTTCGAAAATGCAGTTTAGAAGACTGTGCCCTGAAAGACTTCTGCCATTTTTAATGATTCCTTTTAGAGATACCTTAAAGAATATTTAAAAAGATTCCTTTGTAAAGATTCCATTTTTAAAGATTGCCCTGAAAGACTTCTGCCATTTTTCAAGATTAATAAACAAAAAAATACCATGTAACAGGCAAAAGCAGTAATAAAACATACCCCAAGTCTCAAAAGTGGTGAAGAAATCTTTGTTATTTAAAAAAAATCATGAAAATCAGCAAATTTTGTCCTCGCCTAAAGGTATCTGCCTCCTTAAGAATGTTCGGTACAGGCGATACAATGTTGCCAAGCTAAACCATGTTAAAAACATAAAAAAATTCAAAAAGTTCACATTTTTTTTAATTTGGTGAACATATTCTTTAGTGCCAAATTTGACAATACAATTTTTTTCATATTTTCCTTCTGCACAGTTATCGAGTAAGTTAACACTTAAGGAGGTTGGAGCGTTAGCCACAATCCAAGGTTAAATTTAATGTAAAAAAATACATGTTATTGTTTACACTATACTTAGTCTTTACGAATTTTTTGAACTTTTTTCACCACCAAACACCAGAGATAAAAAATAGTTTAACGTATGTAATTTAACGTGCGGTCAGATGGGCAAGACTTTCACACTAAAGGTTATGTAATTTTCACAAACTAAACCTTTGTTAACATTTGGAAAAAAAAATCCTCATGTCGCCCATCGTAAACCATGGGTCAATAATCTCGTGACGTAAATATGAATAGGCATAATTATGAATTACTCAAAATTTCAATGTGAATTATATAAAACATTCGTTGTCGTAGTTTTTTCCATAATAATCATCGATAATGTTATGCTTTTTCAAGTTGGTAGTAACACAAAAGTTTTTCTACTTTACGTAATAATGATGTTAAAATGCATAATTTTGCCCTTTAATTATATATTTAAAAAATTAGCATGAATAGGATAAATCTGTACCTCGTATGCATTTTTTTGAGGTTCATTGAAAGAAAAAATGAATAAACCGTCATTTGACTCAACTGAATCGCTCCAACCTCCTGAAGTTCACGTGTATGAGCATAGCGTTTCCTTATATGTAGGTATACATTCCGGGCATAAGAAATCTGCTTTAATGCTTAATTACTCGATAACTAAGTAGAAGAAAATTTTGAAAAAATGTGTGTTTTCGCACTTAATGTTAAAGAACATTGTAACCAAATTTGATAAATTTCTTAACATTTTGACTTTTGTACCGAAACTCCTTAAGGGGTTACCCCCACTTGCGATTTTGAAAAAATCGATTTTTTTTATTGCATTTTTTTGAAGTATAAGTATCTGAGAATATGTCCTGAAAATTTCAAGTCGATCCGAACAAAATTGACTGAGATATGAGCGTTGAAAGAGAAGAATCCGTTGTGTAAACGACCGGCTAATTGAAACTTTAAATGCGTTTTTCTCAAAATGGCATTTCTGAAGTCGATGATCAAGATTACTCGAACACTAATGAACCGATCTTCTTGAAATTTTGCAAGCTTATTTAATACATAAAAATGTAGTGTTTAATCGTTCGATTTTTTTTTTCGAAAAAAATGGCCGTTTTATAGCCAAAAAACGGCCGTTTTTTTCGTTAAAATCAAATCATTAACTTTGACTGTCCGCCATTTTGTGAAAAATGAATATTTTTTAAAATCCTTCGATTAAAGACTAGTTTATACTTATATTTGACTAAATCCATCCGCATTTTTTTTTTCTGATGATCCACTTCGCCGCAATGTTGGTCACCGCAAACCGTGTATATAAAAACATTATTTCATTGACGGCCATTTGCCACTAAGCAATGTAATATTTTTCAATTAAAAAATTACTGAAAGTTCTTCAAGATGTGTTCTTTAAGATGGTATATTGATCGATTAAAAAAGTTTTGTAGTTTTCTTTTAAAAAAATCATGAAAAAGGCCTTTTTTTGCGCTACAAATGGGACGAAAACGAAATATATCGATTTTTCATCGCTCCTGTATTCAAATGACATATCGTCTCTCGTAGATCCGCATTTTCTATTATCCAATCTTGCATATTTTTTTTTTTTTCGATTCAATGGTATTTTTCTCCGAGCCAACAACAAGTAGAGAGCACACCCGCCCCAAGGGGAAATTAAGAAAAAAAGAGCACGCCGTTCCGCGCGGGACGGGAGGCCCATTTTTTTATGGGCCTTTTTAGGCTGATCGCCGTAGGAGTCCGTGCCAAGACGGCCGTAGACGAGACACTCGATATGGTTAATCCTCCCTACCTTTGATCTGTCCTTGTGCAATGGCCTCGAGAATTCTCTCTTGAATGAAATAGAAATCTTTCGAGCTGTCAATTTTAAAGAAGAGCAGCTGATGCTATCGCCGTCCTTAGTTTTATTCATTATGAGCAAACGAACCGGGAACGAAAGATTTTTGCTAAAGGGAGGACACCGCTGTGACGGGCCGAAAAAAGGTCGTTTTTCCAGAATTTTTTTGTCTAATGAATTATTTATTCGGCATTTGGAAAAAAAGGTGTATTATTAAGCATACATTAAAAGTATTTTGTGTAAATTTTTATTTTAAAAAATTAAGAATTCACAATGGTATTGAAGTATAATAGAGCCACTGTATAAAAAATGTAGTCCAATGACCGGATCGATAGCTTGACAATGGTCGGTCTGAAAAATGAAAATAAAGAATTTTTATAATCCATAAAAATGGAGTTCTCATCGTATGTAGCCGGTTTCCGGACAAAAAATCGCAGAATGGCGCGTTTAAAAAAAAGTGTAATTTTGGCGAAATTTTTACTTGCACCCGTGCAGACATTTTGACCGGGATACCCTATGTCCGATCAAATCCCGATCAGGATTTGTCATGGATTCCCCAAAACCGGTACCCCGGTTAGAATCCAACTTGCATCAGTATCGGCATATGCACGACGACGATGGCATCATTTTGAAAATTTTGGCGTCACGTGTATTTTCTGTATTACTATGGAATTCCTATCTATAGATAGGAATTTCTGTCTATAGATTCCTATCTACAAAATTCCTATCTATAGATAGGAATAAAATAGTAACACCGAAAATACACGTGATGCCAACATTTTCAAAATTATGCCATCGTCGTCGTACATATTCCGATACTGATGCAAGTTGGATTCTAACCGGGATACCGGTTTTGGGGAATAAGTCTCTGTTTATACCCACCGACATGTCGGTGGCTATAAACATGTATTCAAGACAAATTAAAATCAAATTCACAATGTTTAGATTAAAATTTACACCAACCGTGAGTTCTTACGTATTTCGAGAGAAAACATTTCGTCGAGGCAAAGAAATTTTTGCAAAAAAAGTTGTGAGTTTCAAATATTACATTATAAATATGAAAAAAATCACAAAATGAGTTGTGAATTTCCTCAAGTTGAAGAAAATAAAAATCGAATTCACGACAGTTATATTAAAATTTACACCACAAGTGTAAACGTATTTTGAGAGAAAACATTGTGTTGAGGCAAAGAAATGTTCGCACAAAAAGTTATGTGCAAAAATTTCTTCGCCTCGAGGCAATGTTTTCTCTCAAAATACGTACGAACTCACTTTTGGCGCAAATTTTAATCCAATAATTTACAATTTGATTTTAATTTGTCTTAAATACGAAAAAATTCACAACTAATTTTGTGAATTTTTTTGGATTTATAATTTCTTGTCAATACATTTGCATTCACAGATTTTGATGTGAATTTTTTTTAATTCACATCAAAATCTCGCGATGAGCGCGATCTGCCATTTGAATCTTTGGACAATTTTTTTTTTATTGATAGTTTAATGCACCAAAACTTTATAAATGTTATTTATTTTTATAATAAATTTAACATGTCATAATTCCATTTTTGACATTTTATTTCAGCCTGTATTCATCCGTGATCCTTCCCAGATTCCTCAATGATTCCATGGGGAATCTATTTAGATTCATTAAAGGATCCGGTTCTGGATCCCTAATGGAATCCAGTTTACGGATCTTACATTTAGTCTTCGAATCTGATCAGATATCGGACTAGATCCCGACTGGGAGTCCGGGATACAAGTCAGAATCCAGCTGTATCCCTGCCAAAATTTCTGCACGGGTAGTCAAGGGCTTGAAAAACTAAAGTGAAAAAAAAAACAGCTGCGTATGAAAGCTACTGCAATTGCGGAATTTAAAAAATTAAACATCGGACAATTATAGCTAGCGTTATGGTTCCGGCCAGGTCGAGAAAGTTCGTTTCGAGAAAAACGCGATTGGAATTTTTATTATACGTAAATCGTTGCGCTATCTGCTCTCACTAAATCGTTTATAACTTGGTCAGTTTTCAATATTGCAGCTTGAGTATTTTTTCACATATTCTTGAATATGTATACTGGGGTGGCACAAATTAAAGCTCTATTTTTTTTCCTTTTTCTCACCATTTAATTATCTTCCTTAAAGAAAGAAAAAAATTGTCGCGAAAGCTGCGAGCCGTCAAAAAATATTGACAGGTCGCTCAAGCCTCCCAAAAATTCAAATTTTCATTTAAAAAATTCATTAATTTTTTTTTTTTTTTTTTTCATCCACTCTTCACCTATGAATTTTACGCTTTATAATTTTCAAATTAACTTCGCGAAAGCTCCAGCCGGCCGATGAATATTTAGTGCTCGCTCAAGAGCCTCGAAGTTTCCAATTTTCGCAAAAATTTTTCCACTCTTCTCATTCATGAATTTGACGCTTTGTAAAATGTTCTAAACAATAAATCCTTTTTTATTTAGAATCAGATTTTTCAAATTTGCCTCACACTTCTAACCCGATAAAACGACCTATAATTTTGTTTACGAACAAGAGCTCTAAAAAATCATTTTATGAGAACAATGATTATAATTCTTGGGTTAGAAGTGTGAGGTAAATTTGAAAAATCTGTTTCCAAATAAAAAAGGATTAATTGTTTTGATAACTTTACAAAGCTTTAAATTTATGAGTGAGAACAGTAAAAAAATTTTGGGCAAATTGGAAATTTAGAAGCTCTTGAGCGAACACTAAATATTCATTAACCGGCTAGAGGCTTCGCGAGGTTAATTTTAAAATCATAAAGCGTAAAATTCATGGATGAGAAGTGAACGAAAAAAAAATCAATTTTTTAATGAAAATTTGAATTTTTGGGAGGCTTGAGCGACCGCTCAATATTTTTTGACCGCCCGCAGCTTCGGCGACAATTTTTTTTTTCTTTAAAGAAGCTAATTGGATGGTGAAAAAAAGGAAAAAAATGGAGCTCCAATTTATGCCACACTCTGAGAAAAGGCAAAAAAATTTTTTTTTTAATCAGCTAATGATAGAACAGAGGATTACGAAAATTTGAGGCCACATTGGGGCTCTTTCGAGCTCCAATTTTCCATTTGCGCAGTATAGCTATCGCCTTGGCACCCGTTTCCCCAGAATAATAATCTAGCAAAATAATAACATGCTGTTCAAAAAAAGCCCACATTAAGGGTAGGGTAGGGGTTTCAGCGTGACAAAAAACACTTTTTTGCGATTTTTTTTCATCTATATGGATAGAGTAAATTTATTGAAACCTTTTGTACATTGTTAAGTGTCATTTCAAGAACATTCCGTGAAATTTATACGCGAAAATATCCACAAACAAGCCGATGCCGCGTTTTTCTCGAAACAACTTTTTCAAAGTCCGTCTTCACTACCATTTGAAAACTACATGACCGATTTATTTCAAACTCGGTACACACTTTCTACAAATAAATACCTCCCCCCAACGGTTCGTTTGAGATTTTTTTTTACATTGAGGGAGTTTTCCACCCCCAAAATGGCGGAATTTTTCGTGAAAAATAGCACTTTTCACTTTACAAGACCACTAAAAATTTAGAAATGAAAAAAAAAATTATCAAAGCCCATTGGGGGGAGGATTCGATGATACTTTGACTAAATTTTAATGGTAATTGATTTCAGATAATTTCTAACTGAGATACAGTGAACACCGCAAATCGTGTTTTTCCAAAGGCGTTCTTGGAAAAGCTTTGTCACCGGCTTGTTTGTGGATATTTTCGCCTACAAATTTCACGGAATGTTCTTGAAATGACACTTAAGGGGTTACCCCCACTTGCGATTTTGAAAAAATCGATTTTTTTTATTGCATTTTTTTGAAGTATACACTGAAAAAAAAATTCAGTTGGTTTAACAAAATGTATCTTTAAATACGTTCAACTTGATTTTTGATTGGCATAACAAACATTTTGTTAATCTAACGATAGTTTTAGTGGTGTGAACTGTAGCTTATTTAGCTACAGTTCACACCACTAAAACTATCGTTAGATTAACAAAATGTTTGTTATGCCAATCAAAAATCAAGTTGAACGTATTTAAAGATACATTTTGTTAAACCAACTAAATTTTTTTTCCAGTGTAAGTATCTGAGAATACGCCCTGAAAATTTCAAGTCGATCCGAACAAAATTGACCGAGATACGAGCGTTGAAAGAGAAGAATCCGTTGTGTAAACGACCGGAAATTGAAACTTTAAACGCGTTTTTCTCAAAATGGAATTTCTGAAGTCGGTGACCAAGATTACTAGAACACTGATGCACCGATCTTCTTGAAATTTTGCAGGCTTATTTAATACATAAAAATGTAGTCTTTGATCGTTCGATTTTTTTTTTCGAAAAAAATGGCCTTTTAGACCCCAAAAACGGCCGTTTTTTTTCGTTAAAATCGAACCATTAACTTTGACTGTCCGCCATTTTGTGAAAAATGAATATTTTTTAAAATCCTTCGATTAAAGACTAGTTTATACTTATATTTGACTAAATTCATCCGCATTTTTTTTCAGATGTTCCACATCGCCGCAATGTTGGTCACCGCAAACCGTGTATATAAAAACATTATTTCATTGACGGCCATTTGCCACTAAACAATGTAATATTTTTCAATAAAAAAATTACTGAAAGTTCTTCACGATGTGTTCTTGAAGATGGTATGTTGATCGATTAAAAAAGTTTTGTAGTTTTCTTTTAAAAAATTCATGAAAAAGACCGTTTTTGCGCTACAAGTGGGGGTAACGCCTTAAGTGGGGGTAACGCGGGGTAACGTATTAAAATTTTTTTTCTTCATTTTTTAAAATGTTTTTAAATGAATGCATAATATTTCAAGAATATTGTGTTAAAATTTCAAGTCGATCGGAGTAAAATTGACGAACTTATGAGTATTTGAGCGTCTATTGCTCCATGCCGTTCTCTTCTCTTCTGCGTTTTTCAAACCGTTTTTCTGAGACTTGTCATATTTGAAGTCTGTGTGCACGATAGCTCCAAATCTACTGGACCAATCGCTTTGAAATTTTGCACAGTACTTCTTCACATAATTCACCAGGTATTGTCGAGAGCTTTTTTGTTTTTTTTTTTAATAATTACTAATTTTTCAACAACAAATTAGCCGATTTTTTTTAGCGAAAATCGGGTTTTTGGCTCCCAAGTGCTACGAAAAATCGAAAAATCGAAAAAAAAAATCCTCCCGTCATTAGCTCGAGAAACAGCTCCTTTAACAAATGCATTTTGATTTTTTTGTTTCAAATGATTCTGTTGCGAGTTATGGTGCACACCGCAAACCAACTTTTTTTCGAGGCGCCTCCGGGGTTTAATTTTCACTCGCTCAATTTTGAATATTTTGCAATGCAAATTTAGGAGAATGTTGTTCAAATGTTACTTTATTATATGTAAATTTTTCAATAAACGAACTCTATTCGTTACGCAAAAAAAAAATCTTAAAAACATGCCTTTTTTTCGCCGAATTAACTTTACCCCGTCGTTAACAATGTACAAAAGGTTTCAATAAATTTACTCTATCCACGTAGATGAAAAAAAAATTCGCAAAAGAGTGTTTTTTTTCACCCTGAAACCCCTACCCTTCCCTTAAAAATTGGCATTAACGAAACGAAACGAACTTGCCTCTCCTTCGATTTTCCTCTGTCAAATACGGGAGGCCGGAAGAAATTTGAAGGTCTCGACGTCTCGGCGTTTCAAACGAGATCGGCCATGCAAAATAATTGGGGGAGAAGTGTGGCCTCGGGGCATAAGCGGGTGTGTCTGTTCGATTTGCACGAGCAACCGCCAGTGGATCTTTTAAAACTGAAGCGTGACCAATTTTGAAAATATCTCGTTAGGGAAACGGTACTCCCGACCAAGGTTGAAGAATCAGAAAAGAGAGAAAAAAAACGTAACAATGTAAGGCGATTATCGGTGTCTTTATGCATGAATTCATGCGGCTTTTTCCGCCATAATTTATGACATTTCCTCGTCCGAGAAACACCGAAGATTTTCCATTTTTCCCAGCAAAGCTGAGGTTGGAATTTTTACTTTCGCTCGACAATGAAGACGCGTTTTTGGCGCATAATAACAATGGAATCAAAGGCAGCTCGAGGGAGACTTGACCATACTCGGTTATCTTCGAGGGGGCGTGAAAATTCGGAACTCAATCCTGGCGATCCTGCTCACGTTGTTTGGGTTCAGAAGCACCTGAACTTTTTTTTTCACATAAAATTTACAGGCTCGTATCCCTCTGGAATATTGTGAAAAAAAATTGGCCGCGGCTTTTGGATCCAAATGAGAGAAGCCGGCTGATCCACCGCGTGCATGTAATTCGAGAGTTTCTTTCCCGAATGCCATAATAATATAAAAAAAAAAAAAAAAAAATACACGAGCAGCCGGTGAGGGAGGAGCTATATAGATGCGAGCTTTCTGCTTCCCTTTATATCGAAGAATTTCCTCCCTGCGGCCTCTCCACCAGCCGCAGAATTCAATAGGCAGGATATCTTCTTGCGTTGTGTCTTTTCAATTGTACATGTACCACCTCGATTCATCCGTTCAACGAACTCTTCGTTCGCGAAGAAACGTTTTTACTTCTCGAAATTTTGCAGCGAACAGACAACTGTTGCTGTTGCAATAATCGAGAACGGCCTTATAACGTTGATCGACTTAATTATTTGGGGGGGGGGGGGGGGAAGGGGGAGATTACGATATCTTTGGCACCTAAATTTGACCATTGGATTATGAAATAGGGCCGAAAAAAATACGAAAAACAAGAATAACTTTTTTCGTTTTGAGCCTTAGTTTTGGATTTACAGCGCTTCGAAGAGAAAAAGTGTATTTTTTCGATTTTCTATGTAAATCGAATTTTCCACGTGTTTTACATTGTTACGTCGTACTTTGTTTGGGTTTGTTCTTATTTATTTTCTCGACATAGCGCATTCCGAAGAAAGCTACATTAACGCAAACCAGCTAAATCGCTTAAGGAGTAAGGCCACTGTAAATTTTTTGAAAAATCGATTTTTTTTATTGGCTTAAAAAATAGTTTAAACCCTCTAGTTTAAAAATAGTTTAAATCCTTTTAACTTCTTTTTAAAATTTTTTCCAATAAAAAACTATTCGCAAAACTTTAAACGTGTTTTTCTCGAAACATGGTTTTTCAAAATGGCACGCAGCATAACTCGAACAATTTTCATTTTTTTTACTTGAAATTTTAACCAGATGTGAACATTTACATTATCTTGAGAATGTCGATCGGAATTTTCAAGAACTTTATTTATTGATTTTTTATTAACAAAAAACTTGCCGTTTTTTTCGTCAAAAATCAATTTTTTTTTTCAAACGCACGCCAAATCCACAAAAATTGATACTTTTTAAAATCCGATCGACATTCTCTAGCTATAGCCCTCTAGATTAATGGTTTTTTTTTTTTTTGTTCTAGATTCAAAAGTGCACCAGTGGTGCTGCGTGCCGCGGAGCCCTGGAAGCAAAACATGTCCCGGAAAGATAGCTGTGGAACCGCCATTTTGTTTTTTTTTTTACTGTAAAAAAATTTTATAATAAAGTTTAATGTATGCCCGATAACACCATTAAAAGTTTTTTTTCAAATACCTTCAATTTCGGGAGCAAAAAATTAGTGAAAAAACCTTTTTTTTTGGGCCGTTACAGTGGCCTTACTCCTTAAGGCGTTACCCCCACTTGTAGCGCAAAAAAAGGCCTTTTTCATGAATTTTTTAAAAGAACACTACAAAACTCTTTTAATCGATCAATATACCATCTTAAAGAACACATCTTGAAGAACTTTCAGTAATTTTTTTATTGAAAAATATTACATTGTTTAGTGGCAAATGGCCGTCAATGAAATAATGTTTTTATATACACGGTTTGCGGTGACCAACATTGCGGCGAAGTGGATCATCTGAAAAAAAAATGCGGATGGATTTAGTCAAATATAAGTATAAACTAGTCTTTAATCGAAGGATTTTAAAAAATATTCATTTTTCACAAAATGGCGGACAGTCAAAGTTAATGGTTCGATTTTAACGAAAAAAAACGGCCGTTTTTTGGCTATAAAACGGCAATTTTTTTCGAAAAAAAAAAATCGAACGATTAAAGACTACATTTTTATGTATTAAATAAGCCTGCAAAATTTCAAGAAGATCGGTTCGTTAGTGTTCGAGTAATCTTGGTCACCGACTTCAGAAATGCCATTTTGAGAAAAACGCGTTTAAAGTTTCAATTTCCGGTCGTTTACACAACGGATTCTTCTCTTTCAACGCTCATATCTCAGTCAATTTTGTTCGGATCGACTTGAAATTTTCAGGACATATTCTCAGATACTTATACTTCAAAAAAATGCAATAAAAAAAATCGATTTTTTCAAAATCGCAAGTGGGGGTAACCCCTTAATAACGAATAATTCGTAAAATGTCCTGTATCTTCTAAAGGAAGCCAAAATCGCGATTTTTTTATTCTCAAAAAAGTGTTTCTTTTGCGCCAAATATGAATAATCCACGATCAAATTAAGGCGCCAGAGATATCGTAATCGTGCCCAAGCATATGCCGGAAAAATGAAATTAAGAGCACCTAAGACTAATCAACGTTGAACGGTATCGTACACATATCGAAAGTGCTCCAGACCCACCCAACGGTTCCACACACACACATCGAAGGTGCTCCAGACCCACCCAACGATTCCACACACACATCGAAGGTGCTCCAGACCCACCCAACAATTCCACACACACAAAAGTCGCATTTTCTATCGAATATGGATGCTGCATGGTCAAAATTGGGAACCACAAACATAATAATGCTTCGACTTTCAACCCCCTGTTTCACCCCCTTAAACGCCGAATTTCAATTTTTGTAACTCTTGAAAAAAGTCTTATTTTGGGCCAAATGTCAATAAACCAGGGTCAAATAAAGGCGCCAAAGATATCGTAATCGTGACGGGGGCAGTACCTTGAGGTGAGAGAAGAATTGGTGATTTTAAGGATTTTTTTTTTTTTTTTTTTTTTTGAGAAAAATTTCATAGCCATTTTTGGGACTTAGGGTATGTTTTATTACTACTCTTGGCTTTTGACTGGTATTTTTTTATTGCTCTTTAAAAATGGCGGAGGGTTGACACGGTCTTCTAAACGGGCTGCGGTGGATGTTGTCAGACGGCGTGACACGTAGCGTCGGCGGGATCGATCTGAAAAAATCTACGAATATTTTTTCTTTGTGAAAAAGTGAGAAATGTTGAAAGTCGATAAAATGAGACGCGTTGAAACAAAAAAAAAATATTTTTCCGAAAAATGCCTACATTTTGCATATAGTAATCATATAGTATCTAATATGATTTCTAATTGCATTACATATAGTATCTAATTTGATAATCTTTTCGGTTTTTTTCAGATGATTTTTGAAGAAACGCCAGTGGGTACCGTATACGCAGATTTTTTTACGACGCTCCAAGGATCATACAATATCCTTGTATATTTTTGATGTTTTGTAAATAAAGAAAATTAAACATTTTTTTGAATGTATATATTTTTAAATAATTAAAACCCCGATCCGAAATTTCAAATCGTTTTTCTTGGAAAAAATCACAAAAATGACGTTTTTCCGGCTCCTAGGTCTATATCTTCCCTTAAGGAGTAAGGCCACTGTAACGGCCCAAAAAAAAAGGTTTTTTCACTAATTTTTTGCTCCCGAAATTGAAGGTATTTGAAAAAAAAATTTTAATGGTGTTATCGGGCATACATTAAACTTTATTATAAAATTTTTTTACAGTAAAAAAAAAACAAAATGGCGGTTCCACAGCTATCTTCCCGGGACATGTTTTCAAAATGGCACGCAGCATAACTCGAACAATTTTCATTTTTTTTACTTGAAATTTTAACCAGATGTGAACATTTACATTATCTTGAGAATGTCGATCGGAATTTTCAAGAACTTTATTTATTGATCTTTTATTAACAAAAAACTTGCCGTTTTTTTCGTCAAAAATCAATTTTTTTTTCAAACGCACGCCAAATACACAAAAATTGATACTTTTTAAAATCCGATCGACATTCTCTAGCTATAGCCCTCTAGATTAATGGTTTTTTTTTGTTCTAGATTCAAAAGTGCACCAGTGGTGCTGCATGCCGCGGAGCCCTGGAAGCAAAACATGTCCCGGGAAGATAGCTGTGGAACCGCCATTTTGTTTTTTTTTACTGTAAAAAAATTTTATAATAAAGTTTAATGTATGCCCGATAACACCATTAAAAGTTTTTTTTCAAATACCTTCAATTTCGGGAGCAAAAAATTAGTGAAAAAACCTTTTTTTGGGCCGTTACAGTGGCCTTACTCCTTAAACAAGAAGGTTAGATAGGTTTATACCAAATTTTATCAGAATCGGTCGATTTATTTTTTAGCTATACGTCACGCCAGTTTTGAAATCGCAGATCGGAAGACCATGCCATACTTCATGCCATGTTTTTTTAATATTAATACAAAAATACCATGTAACAGCCAAAAGTAGTAATAATATATACCCTAAGTCTCAAAATTGGTGAATAAAACTTGCCTTTAAAAAAAATCATGGAAATCAGTAATTTTTTCCTCGCTCAAAGGTATTTTCCCCCTCAAAGGAACCACTGCGAGGAGCTGAAAAAGGTAATTTTTCCTATTTTTTTTGTCTACTAGATTATTCATTTAGGATTTGGAAAAAACTTGTTATTCGACATACATTGGACTTCTTTTTCGAGTAATTTTTTATTTTTTTAAATTAAATATTAACAACGTTATTGAGATATAATAAAGCCTCTGTATACAAAAAGTGGTCCAATGTGGTAAATTGTTTTTTTTCTGAAAAAAGCAATTTTCCCAAAATGGCCGCCGTAAAAAAAACGTGTAATTTTAGCGAAGTTTTCACTTATATTCGGGGGTTGTAAATATACTACATAAAAAACGGCTGTTTTTAACGATAGCTACTGAAATTACGTTCTTTTTTTACATTCAAAATCGAACAATTATAGCTATAGAGTTATAATTCTAGCCAGGTTGAGAAAAGTCGTTTCGAAAAAAAAAACGCGATTGAAAGTTTTAGTATACGTAAGTCGTTGCGTCCTACTCTCACCAAATCGTCTGTAAATTGTTCAATTTTCAATATTTCAACTCGTATATTTTTTCACACTTCTTTTAATATGTATACTTAGAAAAAATGCAAAAAAATGATATCTTTTACCCATTCCCATGACCCGTTATTTGTACAAAAATGTGTTGGTTAAAAAGTTGGCTGCTTTTTGAGCCAGTACACTCTCACCATCCAGAAATTACAAATGAAATAACACGTCGTAACGCACCGAGGTTTTTAAGCCACCAATTCCATTTAACACAGTTCACGTTTTATCCGTCATATGAAGAAATCGAGTTTGCCAACTTGAATTCTCACGTTTAAACGTCGCACAAGCGTTAAAAAGTCCAAAATCCATTACCAGAACGTTTATTGCCATCGTTGTCAGTTGGCTAGGGGTCGAGAGTGTACCATAAAGCTGCGCCATGTCTAGCCCTCAGTCACGTAAGAGCCCGTTGAATCCATTCGTATCAGCTCCCATCCCACGCCAACCAACACTGCCATTGGAGATGACCCCCAATCTTAAGTAAGGCATTTCTAAGTTTGGAACGTTGAATGTTAAAACAACATTATTCTCCAAGATTCAAATGACTTATGCAAAACGATCGACAGAAATCGGCCAGTCAAATTCAAGTTAGCATGACCTACCTCCATGAATATTTACGTACTTTCCATCCACCTGACAAAATCCCAACACTCTTTTACACCCTGATAGAACTAATAAAAATTCCTCCATTGATGATCATCTCGTTCCTTTCTCGAAAGCAGAAATGAAGATTGCAATTCTACACTCAGAGAAAAGTCCATGGTATTTACAACAAACGCCCATGGTAAAAGAGGGGATAATCAAATTCGTTATAGTTTATTGACACCGCAATCATAATATGGTTAACACGACTATAAGCGAAAAGTATACCTGAACATGCGATTTGGATGGCGTGTTTGACTATCCATTATTCCCCGAAATGATTATTCACTATTGCAAAAGGCTCGACAATATACATATGGTTAATTCAGTGCTGTAACAAAATCGACGTACAAATACCAATATTGTATAATTTGTTAGAGGACCTTGTGAAAAGTGACTATTCGAAAAAAATTATAGTCAAGTTTATTTATAGCGAAGACGTGAATAATTTGCAGTTCGAGCAACCGCAGCTTAAGGGAGACTTTGTCCTTGAAATTTAGCGGGAGATTTTGGCGGCTCAACATGAGCAGCTAGAAGAAGAGGAGGGATGCCTCTATGGACCAGGCATTGCCGATTAGCGGTAATTATAAACACATTTGTGTAAACACATTACAAAACTTTAAACGCGTTTTTCTCGAAAACACGTTTTTAAAAATGGCTGACATTCTCCTGATCGCTGTAATTACCATATCGGCCTGAAATTTGGAGAGCATACTCAGAAAACATGTATTCACGGAATGACGGATCGTTTTTTCGATAGATACATTTTTGCATTTATTATTTATCCTTTTATGCGAATAAAACGCGAAAATTCGATTTTTTTTAAATTGCCGCCATTTTCCGAAATTTGTACTAAACGAAAAACCCATCCGTCATTCCATGACCAAAGGGTCACAGATTGATAATATGCTTTGAATTTGTGTTTCAGATCAACGTAGAGGGGGCAGTGATGTCAGCCGTTTACCTCCCGCGATTTGAGGACCTGTTTTCGCGGAGCTGCAACGGCCGCCATTTTGGTTTTTTTTTCCAACAAACATTTTTTTATCGTTCTGTATATCATGAATAAAAGCAAGAAAGAAACCGCGCTCAAAAAGCTTTACTCGGTTCCTTTAAAAAAAATAAAATGTAAACACCTGAAATATGGCACTCTAAGGACAAACTCTCCGTTAATCGTTTTAAGAACTACGTATGTCTCACAATCTGTTGGATAGTATGTTTGTTGCATTGCAAAAATAGGATACCAGATCCAAACACTTCTTGTAGTTCACCTTCCGTTCTTGTAGGACACACGTAACTATGTATTTAGCTGGTCGTAACTTATAATTTGATATAAATCTCTATTATATGGTACAAAACTATTGCGAGGCGCCAAAAATCCATTTAAACAGTGACTTATATTATTTTTAAAAAACTGGGCAAAATTTCACCTAAATCGCAGGTAACAGCTATTCGGAAGTACAGCCGGAATTACTTTTCTCTTTTATGCCACATCTGTGCTCAAGATGTCAAAAGTACTCGGTAGCGTAGTGGCAGCGTAGGATAGGCATAAGATAGGCAATTGGGTTCTAGGTTCGATTCCGATTGGGCGGATATTTTCTTCGAAATAAATCGTTGCAGGAGGTCAGAGAATGGCGAATTATAATAAAAACCATCAAGATAGAACTCTCAGTTGCGTATTTGATTTTATTTTGGATTTATGAAATATTCCATGCAATTAGTAGACGGACATTGATGCCTTGTAGCAATACACGAATAACACACCAAATACGCATATAGCAGTTCGTATCTTATATGGTACAAATCACTATAAACATCGTCGCAAATGACAGGAAACATTTTCAATCATTGTATATAAATCAGTTCACTATTAGAATTTTGGGGAAGTACATTCTTGTTAGCATCAGGGATCATTCATTTTATGCAAACCTACTATATTACATAGCATTAAAGAATAAACGTATCTTCGTAAAATTGGTGATCGCGGGTAACATACATCCATCCAACTGCTGAAATATCAATAAGCAGTACCATACTTTTGGCAGTAACTATGGCTATAAAATATTATTGTCCCCCGAGGGAAATATAAACATAGTTCAAATATGGTTGAGAACACCAAACATTTCTCTCGGTGTAGCTTGTGATTGAAACATTTGACAGCTGTCATGATAACCAGGCATTTCCACATATCGATGAATGTGGAACAAGCTGCCATCAACCATCCTTGCTTTTCATGGCATGTCATCGATTTTTCACCCAATATAGGGTTTTCCCACTTAGAACAGCTGGAAGAACTTGCCAGCACAGACGATCAACTCAATAGGGAAGATACGTTGTAGCAGGCAATCGTTTGAGCGAAGAGAATAAATGAGAATAGTGAAAATAAAGAGGTGTGGATGAAGAGTGGAGACCGTGGATGCAAAGGGTCGCGGTGGTCATGCAGGCAAGGCGATCCTCGTGTGCGGCTCTCCTTTAATGCTGCTGGCCATATAAAATGTTTAAGGTAGTAAAGGTGCGTGTTAGTGTTGACGACCATGGTGGTAGTGGTGGTGGTTTGGACCGTTAGTTGGCCCCAACGCTACGGGAGCGTTGTCCGGGCACTGTGCTCGCCCGACGACTTCGACCATTCTCTTCTCTCTTTCCTCGCCTTCTCCTCGTCCTCTTGCTTATTCCTCTCTTCGTTACTCTTCATCCTCCTTCTCTCTTTCTCTCACTCCCTTTCTGGCTCGGCGTTTCTGGAGGATCGTCGTGGGGACCCGGAGACCCAGCAACGCGGATACAGTCTGTTATTTCCTCTCCAACATCATCCCACTAACGTCACAAACCTGTGCGTCAAGTACCACGTAACAAAAACAAGATGTTGAAGGGGCACGCGGGGTGCCATGGGGATTCGGAATTCTTGAATTTCGTCCAAGTTGGCCTGTCATTACGCAATCTCGCGAATCTCCAGGAACCGGAGGATGATCAGCAGGATCGAAAGGCATCATTCCCGCAGGCTTGGGGAATGGAATTGATGCGTTGATGTTGCGTTACCGTTCTTGAATCATCGTTGATAATGATACGCTGCTAATTTGCACGTACGAGTTCATTGTCGGTATGGAGTTTGATGTCACAGCTCCTGAAAATCCGGATCAATGTACATGTCATAATGGATGACGCGACTGGATGAAGCTTCTTGTGACAAAGCGTAGTCCATCAGCGGTACAACTACGAAACGACGGCTGTCAATGCTGATGAGCGAACAGAGCGATCGCTGATAGTGTCGTTATACTGGATGCTATCATAGCTAGATGCCAACGAATCCTTTATAAGGAAAAATCGGATCCATGTCAATGTACATGTCATAATGGATGACGATACTGGATGAAGCTTCTTGTGACAAAGCGTACTCCATCAGCGGTACAACTACGAACCCACGGCTGTCAATGCTGAGAGAACACAGCTATCGCTGATAACATCGTTATGCGGAAGAAAAAAATGACTCGAACTGACTAAATCCATCATTGGTGGATGCCAACGAATGGATTTTTTTTAATGGTCCCCGATGACCTCAAAAATGATGTCGCAAAAGATTATGGCCGGGAAAAATCTCTAACAAGGAACATCCCTCAGGTGACACCTTTCGATTTTGTTGAAATTTGGATATGTTATAAAGCACCGAAAAATAAGCGATACGTATTTTTTTTTATCGGCGGAAAAACGGTTTTAAGGAGTGAAACCACCCCTTAATAATAGGGCGGTTTAATCCTCAATTTTTTTTGCTATGTCACTACAGTGGATTTTTCATTGCTTCGGATTAGAAGAATTTTCGTTTTTGTTTCATGAAAATCGGTGGGCTCCTTGTGTGTGAAACTGCTATATTACCCCCTAGACATGCCTTTTTTCGAGGGGTGGTTTCACCCCTTGAAACAGCAAATTTTAGGCAAATTTTTCACTTTCCACTTTAGAAGTGCGCCATTTGGCGAAAAATCAATATATCAAAAAAATCCTACGTACTTCTATAGCAGTTATCATGTATAATCGAAAAAAAATCATTGGCTCATTATAAATCAGAAATTCCAGGCTGTGGACTCTAGAAAAACGGAGACATCATCGCAAAAACGCTGCACAGCTGCCATTTTTAAATGACTGCAAAAAAATGTTTGTATACAGTCACTGATATGTACGATAAACACCCCTTTTTATAATCCCGATTTATTTTGTAGTTTTTCTGATAAAAAAATCCCCAAAAAGCCTATTTTTTCGGCCTCTAGACTCGCCTAATGCCTTAATATTTCGTTGATCACCTGCAAATTTGCAGGTGATCCTGCAAATCCTGCACCCATTGACCCAAGTTTTTTTTTGTCTGCATACATTCCGCTAGACATGTATCATCACATTTGCACGGTCTTCATTCACATACAAAACGGTTTTTCAATAAAATACTATGCAGTTTTACACTAGCAAGTGAAAACGAAAGAAATTCGCCTGACAATATAGCAGACGACAGTAGCTTGATCGTCAATGGATCAGCTGATAACTGAGCTGGTCAAAAATAACATTCAACACCCAACGGAAGTTTCAGGTTTCGTCAACACAAAGGCTGTCGAATTGGCTATCCTCTGCATTATCGTGCCCATGGTGGATGACATAAGACACTTTGACCCAGCGTAACAATACAACCAAAAAGAAACCTGTAGATCATCTTGACATCAATTGTTTTCTGACGTTATATCGTAATATGTGCTTTCAGCAAGAAATGGAACGAAGGGTAGTGATGGACAATAACGTGCCACACGCTAGTAGTCGTTCATGCCACTCTTTCAAGATATCCTACATTGTATTACGATCTATAGTGCACTCACAGGTATATGCATACCCATTGGTGAGCTCCTTTGTATCAGAGAAGCTGGTAATACGCAGAGAATCACTTCCTTGTTGTGGGATAGGTTCCATCATCCGGTCGTAATTCCCCCGTGAAACCAATAATCATCGGTGCCGACGAAATTGCAAAGTAGAGACAGCGGGAGGGTTAGGGAGTAAAGGAGCGAGAGGGAGCAATAGGGAAGGAGAGAGGAGCGATAGGATAACGATTGTTTCGTCGTTCACCATACTTCATCTCACCATGGCCGTCAGCAACTCCTGGTCATTTCCTCTCATCCAAGCACAGGATATTGAGATCCCTGTGCAAATCCTGATAAAAATATACTCCCGGACAAATCAAGCTAGAAATTCATAGTCAATGATCCAGCAATTGAACCAATGATCAAGTCCAGTGTCGATCATGGATTTTCACCAAAACCATTGATTCCAAGCACAACTTTCATCCCTATTCTGAAAGTACATTATCTAAGTTTTGAGCAGGCATTTAGGAAACGGAAGTACTTCATGGCGGGAGAAGGAAACTAGTTGGAGCAGTTTTTATTTCCGTGGTACACCCTTTAAGGGTGTTTACACCTGACCCCCTTCACATGCTCTTCTCCTTTACATTTGTTTTTAGAAATTATCTATTTTGTCAATACCAAATTCTTCTTATCCCCCCCCCCTTGTATTCTAGCACTTCTAGTTTTTCCACTACCCTCGCTCTGATTTCTCCCTTCACCCCTTCGCAGCCGCAAATCTGTTTCAAGCTCTCCTCCACCCATGTAGAGATTTACCGTTGGGCCTGGGACGGGCCTTCACAGTTAGCCTTTCTAGAATATTGGGTCGTGAGTGTTTACCAATGAGGTGCCTTTGTAGAAATGATAAGAACGGCCCGATATCGGCCAACAGAGCCAACAATTATGGGCCAATGATTTAATTCATTGTAGCGCCAATGTTGGTGATTGCACTTGGCCCTATGTGGGCCCTCTTAAAGGGCCTATATAGAAATTGACCACTGGCTCTATGATGGGCCTTTACAGTTGGTCTATTTAGAAGTTAGTCTATTCAGAATATTGGGCCGTGAGTTTGTTTGGGTTTGTTTGGGTGCGTGATAAATATTCAACCTATATCGGGCCAAGATTGGCCCGAGATTGGTCCTCATGGATACATATTTCATGGAATAACCTTGAAATAAATTGTGATTTGCGTATATGACAGGTTTCAAAATTGGCATATTGTATTTACTTATGTTGGTTGCTTGCAAATGCCAATAATAGGCCAAGACTTGATTACACAAACTGAACTACAAAATATAGACGATTAATATATGACGTGCCAGTTATTTGCCTATTCTGGCATAATATACAGATAATGAATAACCCAAGGCTTAAATAAAATAAAAGCAGGTATGGTCTGACCCACTTAGCCAATAATGGGCTTAGATTAATTAAATGTAATGTCCAGTATTTTAGCATTGCCAGTTTAAAAATTGGCAAACTTCTTTGGTTTTAACAGATGGGTCCGGATAGGTTTTAGTGATGGGCTGATATTGTACCAATTCTCAATTTATAACGGAACAATAATGGGCCAATGTAATTGGCAGTACTTCAGCATCACCAGTTTAAAAATTGGCAAATATTGTTTATCTATCATGACTGTTTAATGAATTTAAAAGATGGGCCATGATGGGTTTTAACTATGGGCCGATATTGTGTCGGTTTTCAATTTAGAACGAGACAATAATGAGCCAATGTAACAGCCAGCATTTTAGGATTGGCAAATTTACTTTAACTATCACTGCTGTTTATTGGTTTTGAAAGATGGGCCAGGATAATCTTTAGTAATGGGCCGATATTGTGCCGGTTCTCAATTTATAACGGGACAATAATGGGCCAATGTAATTGCTTGTATTTTAGCATTACCAGTTTTTAAATTGGCAAATATAGTTCAATCATCACGGCTATTTATTGGTTTTAAACGATGGGCCGATATTGTGCCGGTTTCCAATTTATAACGGAACAATATTGGGCCAATGGAATCGTCAGTATTATAGTATCCCCAGTTTTTAAATTGGCAAATTTAGTTTAACTATCACGGCTCTTTATTAGTTTTTTAAGATGGGCCAGGACAAGCTTTAGGGATGGGCCGATATTGTGCCAGTTTTCAGTTTAGAGCGGAACAGTAATGGGCTAATCTTATTTCTCTTTTGTTGGCTTGTACGACGGTCCCAATATTGGCCTGATCGTAACATTGGGCAACTCATGGCAACCTCTACATGGGCACTTCCATACACATCCGGCAGCTCTCTTGATGTCTTATTACCTTTTTTCCCTACATTCCCGCAACCTCATACTTGTCCATAATTCCTTCGTTTCCCCACTGAGCTTTTTGTTCCCAATATTTTTCCATTTCTGCGTTATCTTTCCTCCTCCTATACTCTATGCAGTATCTCCATTTGTCACCTGTCAATTGTCGATTGTCTGCACCAATCGTTCTGGATTCTCTGTTCCATTTTGATTTTCACACCCCTCCCAACTTTTGTTTCCACTCCTTCCACACCCTCGCTTCTTATCGCCTGCTATATTGGGAGCAGGAAACTGTTCGATGCAGATTGAAGATATCGATGTAATTACCAAAAATTCTTCATTCACTCGGCACCTACTATTGCGCATTTCCTGCGGCAAATAAAAGTTATCCTTTATTGACGAAGTGGAAATTGGTGTTCATAAATTCTTTCGTAAAGCTACATTTTTCCGAATTGGATTGAAGACTCTCTACTCCTTTTGTTGTATTACGAAAATGGTCTCTCCCACCTCTACGAAGTACCACCATTCGTTGGCCACTGGCGACCGTTTTCGTTTTTCATTGGCCCCAATGACGGAGCCTGTTCAAACAAAAGACGGCTTTAGGAAGGCTGCGAAAAATTCGCTGCGGAAAAATGAGTAGGATCATCAACTACGACGGTATTGGATCGGGCGTAAACGTGAGTCCAAATATACGTACACTCGGGAACAATGGGTTGTTACAATGGGTTGATGGCGACCAGGATCGACCATTTAAATTGGAGCAATCTACCCTTCGAGACCCAGCACCATTCGAACCTTTCGTCCAAAATGACCTAACCGTGTACAAAGAAGTCATACCCTTTGCGGCCAATTATCGTGGGCAAACCGGACGCAATAAAGATTCACGGAACGAAGAACGAGGCGGGAGCAGTGAATCCTGCGGCTATCTATCGGGTTTCCCGACTTTCGCAGGATCGTCCAACGCGAATCGATTTATTGTTCACTCTTACAAACGAAAGGTACACCGGGATATTGCCGTGGGCGTTATTGCCAGACAGCGAGAAACAGTGACGAGCCCGGGGGGGGGGGGGGGGGAATTGGAGCGCTAACCGTTTCGAAGCTCGTAAAACTGATTCCGCAACAATATACCAAAGCAATAAAAACACCTCGTTTCACTTTGTCCGTATGGAAATACCGTTTGCAAAAATGAGTAAAGATGGGTTATGTAGGCCAAACGAAAAGCAGTTTTTACACCCGTTGCAGTCTCGGGACTGGAGATCCATTCCACTCTATTAGATTCGAAAGAATCTCACTGCGCTCGGGAAAATTTCCTACCGCATCAACGGTCACCATTCGCATAATTTATTGCTGCCGCATTGGCCACGAGGAAAAACGCAATGAGGTTCCATATAACATTTCGAAAAATGATGGGTTCGCCAAATGTTGGATGAGGAAGAAAAGGGGAGGAAGACTGGTTGGCGAGGTTGCCTAACATTGCTGAGCAAAGGCTGTGCGTGTGTAGGTTGCTGAGGCCTCTTTGCTGGGCCAGTGGGTCCCGCGTTCGGGCGCGTCTTCGCGCTCGTCTGTGGGACATAACAGTCCGCCGGTGTGTACCGTTTGCCCTAACGTTATCCACCGGTGTATTCGTCGTACAACCTCAGCCCGTATTTATACACATGTATGTATAGATTCACTTGTAGTGTGTGTATGTGTGTGTGTGTATGTGTGATGTATTATGCGGACGTACGAAAGCGAGTACAGCTGCGCGAGCTCTCTTACGAGGACGAAAGTGAGAAGAAAGTAAAATTGTAGCCTGAACTGAAATGAATTAAGGAAAAGAAGGCGGGCATTGAGGCAGGTCCAATTGCATTGTTTGTTTGGAAGATTATCTCTTTTTTTTACTGTAGAATAGAGGGTGTTACCGGTCAATGTCTTGTGAAAAGTCAACTTTGCGAGAGCGAGGTAATTAAGGGGTTACGTGGGTTTCGAAGCAAAAAAGCATATTTTCTATTTAAAAAAAAATATATCATATGTCAATTATTTTATTAAAAATGTTAAGAGTGTGAACGCTGAAAATTTGGGTGATTTTCGGAAATTTTTTGGAAGAAAATTACTCAATTAAATGTTTCGGAAAATTAAGAATATATTTGGCTATATTTGACTTATGTTACATGATTTTTTCATAGAAAAATATTAAGATCCAATCGACTTACGCGCTGCCTTCGAAGGCGCCAAAAAAAAGGTCCTCGACTGCTGACATGATTCTGGCCGATTGAGTAGCTGAAATCGAAAAAGGAAAAAATGTCGTTAAACTGGAAGGTATTTCCTGTACAATGACGTAGGATTTTCGAAAAATATCAAAATCTAACAAAATGGCGTCGTTATGAAAAAAAGTCTGTTTTCTTGCCTATAAAATGGTCGTTTTTTTCAATGCCAAATTGTCAATTTTCATCCAATGAAAAATATCCTACGTCATTGTGGAGTAAATATATTCGAGAGTACTCAGTTCAAATTTCAAGTCAATCGGATAATTGCTCTTTGGGTTACAATGTCAGCAAATTTGGAAAATCTCATTTCGAGAAAAACGCGTTTAAAGATTTAACTATCGATTTTTGTAAAATTAAATGATTAGAGACACGGCCTTGACATTTTTTATAGGATATTCTTGAAAGTATAAACTGTCGAAAAAGGCAAAAAAATCGATTTTTTTAAAGTGTCACACTGGTATATTCCCAAACACATAAAAGAGTAATATTTCAACAATAGTTAAAAAAAATTTTATCCAAAAATTTGAGAAATTCAGCCGGTGAGACCTGGTTTCCGGAGACCCCTAAAAAAAGTGTCCTCGTAGTGGTCATGATACTCCATGATAGCTTTATCTGAAATTAAAAAACCAATTTTTTTCTGTTAGTACATAACTCGTGATTGAACTAAGATTTTTTTTTTTTAATTGAATATTAGAGTTTTGGCAGAGTTGTTTGCAAAATAGTTTAATTTTCGGTACAATTTACACTAAGTATTATAAAATTTACACTAAGCAATTACACAAGCAATACAATTTACACTAAGCAATTACACTACAGTGTACAATTTACACTAAGCCATGTAAAATTAGTTGTAAGAGAAAAAAAACCTTCGTTCAATCACTAGTCAAGAAGAGACTAGACTTCAAAAATAGTGTTTTGAGAAAAATACGATTAAAGTTTCGAGTGGAAATAAAACGAAGACATTTTTTTTAACATACATAGAATCGTCGATTCCAGCTCCATAGAGCAAATATCCTGCTGCAGCTACGATGTCCAGGGCATCCTCTTGTTCCTGCCATGATTTTTTAGACATCGATATGTCCGACAAAAAATAAATTTTTCGAGAGCGAAATAATTAAGTCTAAGAAATTTTGCACAATTTCTTATGGAAAGTCGTAAATTTGTTTATTGACAGGTTACACCTAGTACGTGGCCGAAAAAAAGAAACATTTTCGTGATTTTTTTTTGGAAAACGTGTGCAGTTGAAATTTTTTTTTTCAAAGACTATGTTTATGAGTATCTTCTGCAATTTTTGTATTAAAAATATTAATAAATGCGGTAAACAAATCACCTGGAATAAAACGAATCAAACGCATTTAGTTTTTGCATTAAATTATCTAGTGCTTGGACGAAGGGTTTAATAAAAAATTGATTTTTGAAAAAATTGCCACTGTCCAAATCGAAAATATCCATTTTTGGTGAAAAAATGTTCTATTCTCGTTAATAAAAAGAAAAATATACATCGAAAAAAAATCCTTTTTTCAAGCACTGCTTTCCGATAAGTAAAAGAAGCTTGTAAAATTTCAATTTTATCGGTGCAGTGATTTTTGAGATGTCGTGGCCACCAATTTTGAAAAAGTCAAAAGTTACTTTTGTTAAGTTGCACCCTCAATACTGAACGGATCGACTTAAAATCATCAGAGAATATTTTAGAAGTGTTATATTTTGCGAAATCGTCGAAAACCTAAAACCAATATTTTCATGAATTTCGACTAGGTGTAATAATATTTTTTTCCCCACAGAATTGAGAGCATCGCTGATGAATGTTGGCAACTGCTTTCATACGTGGATACGTCCAATAAAAAATCAATGTCGAAAGTTCCACAAGATCTACTATAGCAATTTCGAGAGCAAAATAATTAAATCTACCAAATTGAGCACAGTTTGTTATGGAAAATCGTGAATTTGTTTATTAATATCTCCTGACATCACGTGAATTAACTAAGCTTTTCGACGATAAAACTCCAGCTGGATTCCTGACGTTTTTTAAGATCCGCTGCTGAATTATCAAGATAAAAAAAATCTTCCTCGCGAACAACGTAGTGGCACTTGTGAAAAATCCGAGGCTATCCCTTTATTCCACGTATCAAGATCTTGAAAAAAAAGAAGTTGCTTCTACATTCATCACCGCTCTCGCTTTTTAAAGATGTTGGAGCGGTCCAGTTGAATTAAATGACGGTTTATACATTTTTTTTCTACACACCTCAAAAATGCATACGAAGTATAGGTTTATACCGCAGATCCTAATTATTCATAAAATATACAATTAAATGGCAAAATGATGCGTTTTTATATTTATACCCCCATGGAAATTTATGTATGTACAATATATGCAGAAAATATATGCTACATATATATATATATATCGGTCGCATATATAGTGACGAAAAATAGAATAATACGTATAGATTCAGTATATATGCACCAAATATATGACACATATATGACCCATATATTTTCGATATATTGTTCTGACCAAAAAAATATATGCTACGTATAAACACTATATATGATGCATATATGAGGCATATACGACGCATATATTTTCGATATATTTTTTTGTCAGAAAAATATATCATAAATGTATGCGTCATATATGACGCATACATTTTTGATACATATTCCTGACAAGAAACATATGCTGTGTATAAACACTATTACAGTTAAACTTAATAAAACTTAAAAATTAAACTTAAAAAAACTTAACTTACAGTTAAAGTACACTATAATATATAAACACTATATACAGATATGCTACGCATATCTGTATATATGTGGCATATATGTACCATTTATGCAGTATATATGTGGTATGTATGCAGTATGTATGCAACATATATGCTAAATATATGTGGTATATATGCAGGGTAAATGCTTCATATATCATTGATATATGATACATTGATATACAGTAATAGCACGCATATACACCTCATATATAAAAACGTTACGAAAACTAGAATTTGGCACATATATGCAATATATATTTTTAATATATGGTATACATTTCACATATATTACAATTATTAATAAAATAAAATTGGAGTATATTTTTCGTATATAAATTTTCATGGGGGTATTATTACGTAAACAAGAAAAACTTTTGTGCTCCAACCAACTTGACGAAGTTTATACAACTCAGAATGCAATTTTGAGTAACTTATTATGCCTATTTATATTTATATCGCGAGATTATTTATTACAACCATTAAGGGGCCAGTCCACTTTGAAAATTTCAAAAAATCGAAAGCAAGCAAGACTTGAAGAAATCGACGGTGATGAGCAATCAGAAGGGATTTTGTACGATGCAGAAATTGCCGATTGAGTTTAAGTAAGAATTTTTCATAGTATAAACTTCAAACGCGTTTTTCTCGAAACAAAGTTTTCGAAATCTAGCTCCATCGTATCTCTAAAACTAATAAACCGATTCTCTCGAAATTTGAACCACATATTGTAAACATGATTCGCAACAAGATGACCCTCGATAGTTTTAAAATTTGGATTTTTACTCTTTTTTTGCGAAGAACTGCGGAAAAACGCGTTTTTTAATACTTTTTTCGTTTTTCATCGGCCATTTTTTTATTTTTTGATAAAACTTCATATCCGAGGGTCATTTTGTAGCTGGTGTCATACTGAATCTAATGGACTTTGATTTTTTTTGTTTCAGACAAGCCGTTGCCGAGTTGTGATGGAGCTACCTAGCCCACTTATTTTTGCGGTGTTACGTTAAACTATAGTTTTTGAACTTAAAAATGAATTAAAATGAATTAAATTTTTTTTTCAATGTATTTCAAGACTTTATTTATCAAGCCCAACAATTTTTATATCCATATTTGTTATAAATTCCTCAAAAAAAATCGCGAAAATAGCCTTTTTTCGTGGCTCCAAAGTGGACTGGCCCCTTAATAAATATCGAGTGTTGTCGAAATACAATACTCAACAATACTCTTCATTCGCCAGCCAAGATTCGTAATCTTTCGTCAAACCTTGATGGTTCAATATTGAACATATATGGTTTACGATGGGAAAGATGGGTTTTTTTTCTAAATGTTCACAAACGTTTACTTTTCGTTAATCAATTGTTAAAGATAGTTTATCTTGGTACTAAATAGCCACAAAAATACACCCCCCCCCCCCCCGTGAACATCTTGCCCATCTAGCTGTACGTAAAATTACATACATTAAAGTATGTTGTATCTTATGTGGTGAAATGTTCGAAAAAATTTCGAATTAAAATTTTAAAAATTAATTTTTATTTTTATTGAAAAAAATTAATTTAAATTTTTCTAAAAAAATAGGCAGTGATTTTTTTTTAATCGTAAAGACTCAGTATACTGTAGACAATAACATATATTTAAAAAAAATTGAATCTTCGATTATGGCAACCGCTCCAACCTCTTGAATAAAAAAAAATCACCGTTTTGGAAAACGAACGAAGAATTGGATTGAAAATACCGATTAGAACGTTTCCATAAAACAATCAGATACACACTCATTTTTGAAAAATTCTCCATCGGCTTGTCATTAGCTCAGGAAAAAATTCCGTAGATCGTACCGCGTCGGTAAAATTGTCTCCACCTACGTCCATCCGAATATCCAGCTGACCTCACCAGGTCACAAATTGGCTTGCCAATTGCCCAATGACCATCGACATCCAATCATCCTGCCGTGGATGACGTGTATACATGTGACGTGAAATACATTTTCCATTCAACTATCGATCGTCGATTAACCGTAAGAGCGGGAATTCGATTTTCCTTTGGGACGGAACTAGAACGCCTCTTTTTCTTCGTGAAATGAAGGTCGATGCCGGGTCAACATCGGTGGATCTCGGGATAACGAAAGTCGAGAGTGGGATCTCTCGGGCTCGCGCAATTTTCACTCTCCGTGTTTTCGATTATGTAAGCGGTGACTCTTGTTGAGCGTAGCTTGGGCTTACGGTTAATAAAACAGTTACGTTTGCCTACTTATAATGTCTCGCGGTGGTGGCGGCTGTAGGAAGACTCTTCGAACTCACGGACATGCGGTGTGGCTGCGGACAGTCCTTTACCTATATATATATACCGAGTGACCCATATTAATCTTACACCTGTTTATCACGAAAAATACTGCTCCGATCAAGTATTGAGTATAATAAAACTTATACCCGGTTACCCGGTATATATATATATATATATATATATATATATATCATACATATAAATTATAAAATTTATGACATTAATATCTTTAATAAATTATTAATTAATTAATTAAAAATAAAACTACTATTTCGAGATAAATCGGGTGTAAGATTAATATGGTATATATATATACACCCGGTGTGTGTGTGTGTATATATATATATATATATATACCAGGTGACCCAAACAAACCCAAACAAGGTTAGTTCTCTATGGCTCGTCACTTCGGCTATAAAATGGTATTCTAACCTAGAAATTATGAACTTTATCAAACAACTTTTCCTGCAAAAGTCGTTTTGGTGTGATCAATATTTTGGTGAAAAAATACATGATCCCATATATATTATATATATATATATATATATATATATATATATATATATATATATATATATATATATATATATATATATATATATATATATATATATATATATATATATATATAACAGACATATAAATTATAAAGTTTATTATATTAATATCTTTAATAAATTATTAATTAATTAATTAAAAATAAAAGTAGTATTTCGAGATAAATCGGGTGTAAGATTAATATGGTATATATATATATACCGGGTGACCCAAACAAACCCAAACAAGGGTAGTTCTCTGTGGCTCGTCACTTCGGCTATAAAATGGTATTCTAACCTAGAAATTATGAACTTTATCAAACAACTTTTCCTACAAAAGTCGTTTTGGCGTGATCAATATTTTGGTAAAAAAATACATGATCCCATTTTTTTTAAACATGTAGGCCATCTTAAAATTGCCATTTTGAATTTTGGATCAAATAAGATTTTTTTGACCGCCTCGCTTTGGATCCTATAAGTTTTATTATACTCAATATTTGATCGGAGTAGTATTTTTCGAGATAAATTAGGTGTAAGATTAATATGGGTCACCAGGTCTATATATATATATCGAAAAATACTACTTCGATCAAGTATCGAGTATAATAAAACTTATAGGGTTCAAAGCGAGGCGTTCAAAATTTTTTTATTTGATCCAAAATTCAAAATGGCGATTTTAAGATGGCCTATATGCTTTTTTAAAAATGGGATCATGCATTTTTTCACCAAAATATTGATCACGCCAAAACGACTTTTGTAGGAAAAGTTTTTTGATAAAGTTCATAATTTCTGGGTTAGAATACCATTTTTTAGCCGAAGTGACGAACCACAGAGACCTATTCATGTTTGGGTTTGTATTATCGAACAAACCCAAACAAACTCACACACACACACGCACAGTTACACTAGGAATGTTGCAGACTTTACCGCCACGTGGTGCATTCTCGGTAGCGCTGAAATAGTAAAAAATGGTGTTTTAATCTAAAAATTATGAATGTTATTAAATAAATTGTCCACAAAAATTGTTAGTTTAGGGCTGGTACATTTTTTGGTAGAGAAAAGTTGAGTTTCTATCTTCAAAAATCATGTCTGCCATCTTGACGATGCCATTTTGGATTTTGGACCAATTTTTTATAACGTCCCACTTTGAACCCTAAAAGTTTTGTTATACTGAATACTTGATCGGAGCAGTATTTTTCGAGATAAATCAGGTGTGAGATTAAAATGGGGCACCCGGTATGTATATACATTACTATAGACACGGGCAGCCACAGCGGTATATTAGTCGCTCGGAGAGGAAGTTCCAGTGATCCAGTGTTCGTATCCCTCCGTTGTCTCCTGCTTGACCCTCTTTCCTTATTTCCCATCGTCCTCTTTGTATTCCTCTATTCCTACTTTAACCTCGAACAACTTCAGTTCGGCTTTCAAAAAGCCTTTTTTTCATTTGGCAAATAATTACCAACTCTGATTGATTCAAGTCGATCTTCCATGAACAATTATTATAATCGTATAAGGGCTCAATGATCAGTTGGAAAATATGGTGTAGAAGCTTCCATATTTTGAATGCAAAGAATTTTTTTTTTAATTTGTATCACTACCTTAACTATTTTTTGCAGATTTAGGATCTTCAAAAGTGTTTCGATAATTTTTGTAATCTAAATGTGCGCGAGGATATTGGGCAAAACGAGAAAAAAAAAAGATCGTTGCATGCCGATGCAAACGTCAATTTCCTTGGAAAATTAGTTTGAACTGGACGTTTGATAGCCTTGCCATTGCAATATAATGTTGCAGAAATCAATGGAAGCAACTGAAGGAGTCTGGTTGTGGAGGCGAATTTTCAAGTGCAAAGAAATAGAGAAGGATCATATACAGGGTGTCCCGGAAATGAATGTGTTCCCTGAGAATGGGGGGTTGGGGGTGAAATTCTGAGTCGATTGATATAAGCATGTGTGGGTCTCGGATCAACCCCTGAATTACTATTAATTTTTAAAGACGAGCCAATCAGGTGCGCCCGCCTTTAAAATTTAATAATAATTCAGGGGCTGATCTGAGACCCACATATGCTTATATCAATCGACTCAGAATTTCACCCCCAACCCCCCAATTCAGGGAACGCATTCAGTTCCGGGACACCCTGTATAATTTTGATCATTTCAGATAACTTGACTGAAATAATTTTGATCGAAAGTTCTGATCATGTGCCAGTAAGTAGAATTCTTTCTGGTTTTTAAATCAACGGTTCTGCCTTCGATCTTGTTGAAACTCATATATGTGATAAAGCATTGAAAACTATTAGATACGTATTTTTTCTATCGGTGGAAAAATTATTTTGAGGGGGGAAAGCACCCTTCAAAGAAAGGCGTGTCAAGGGGCGATTGTGCAATTTCATCCACAAGCAGTCCACCGATCTGAACGGAACAAAAACCAAAATTCTTCCAATGTAAAGCGAAGAAAAATCCACTGTAGATGTATTGAAAAAATGTACTTAAGGGGTAACACGCCTTTCTTAGAGGGGTAGTTTCTCCGCTTAAGGCCGTTTTTCTACCGTAAAAAAAACGTGTCTAATAGTTTTTAATGCTCTATCACATATATGAGTTTCAACAAGGTGGACACTCAAGGGATGTTCCTTGTTAGAAATAAAAAATCGTAAATGGAACCTGCTGAACTTGAAATGGATGAAATCCAGAAAGAAAAATCGGGATCGAGGAACGAGGAATCGAAAAAAAAAATTCCGTGATCCTTTTCCATCAAAATTCCATATTATTTATCTAATAGGATGCAAACAGCCTTTCGTAAATTTGCACATTTACGTAAAAATACCAGAATATTTTTGTCTACTTCTAAGATTTATATCGACAGTGAAGAATGTAGTCAATTGATTGTGAGTCCTGATATACCGCGCATCGCTCTTTGCGAGCGACGCTAATAATTCTTATCGATTTACGATTCGTCGCGATTTATTTACAGATTTGGGTAACCGGTTCGATTTCACAAGGAGAGAGAATGAGATTATCGCGCGGTGTATTTTCGTCGAGACATAATTTGCACGTGTCCTTTTTTTGAGGATCATAGATTGTATTGATATGTAGATGCAGCTTGTATCAGCCATTGGAGGATTGAAAAAATCGTTCAATATATAGATTTTTCTTTCGAGATGTCTGTGCTTGGATTGAGATCACATGAAGGGGGGAGATCCCTTTAAACGTAAAAAAAGTTTATCGCCGAAAATGAACTCCACGACGATGCCGAGGGACTACTTTATGGCCCAGGAGTCGCACATTAATCAGTCGGTCATTCACCGGTAGGTAATTCCGTGAACCTCGTACAAAATACCTTAAAGGGTTACGGGGGTTTGAAAATTTCAGAAAATCCATTTTTTTTAAATTGTATTATCTAATAGTACTATATGTGTAGAATATTCTCCGAAAGTTTTAAGGCCCTAGGCCACTCTGGAAGTCGAAAAAATAGGCTTTTTGGGGATTTTTTTTTTTTTTTCAGAAAAAACTACAAAATAAATCGAGATTACAAAAAAGGGTGTTTATCATACATATCAGTGATTGTATACAATCTTTTTTTTTAAGCGTTTAATTTCAAAATGGCAGCTATGCAACGTTTATCTCAAAACTGCATTTTTTAAGTTGGTCGGAAACATAACTCAGACAATTTACAACCGATTCACTTGAAATGTTGAATATATCTTGAAAAATACATTGTCTATGGAAGTACGTAGGATTTTTTTTTATATTGCATAATTCATTTGTTATTAACAATTATCTGACGATTTTTTAGGCAACTTTTGGGATAGTGTAAAAATTGCCAACAAATTTCTCAAAACACTATTTTTTAAATCGGTGGACACGATTTCTC
Source organism: Ophion obscuratus (assembly GCA_964007375.1). Classification (NCBI taxonomy): domain Eukaryota; kingdom Metazoa; phylum Arthropoda; class Insecta; order Hymenoptera; family Ichneumonidae; genus Ophion; species Ophion obscuratus. Next base: position 4,004,347 of record OZ023321.1, read on the forward strand.
AAAAACGAATACACCGATCGTATTGAAATTTTGTACACTTCTTCAAACTATCATTGACTAGTGATTGAACGAAAAAAATTTTTTTTCGATCACAACTAATTTTACTAGGCGTAGTGTAAATTGTACAAAAAATTGAACTATTTTGCATACTACTCTGTCAAAAATTCAAATTTCAATTTAAAAAAAAGTCCTTAGTTTAATCACGAGCTATACTTATCTACTAACAGAAAAAAAATTGTTTTTTAATTTCAGATAAACCTATCATGAGTTATCCTGACCACCACGAGAACACTTTTTTTAGGGGTCTCCGGAAACCAAATCCCACCGGCTGAATTTCCCAAATTTTAGGATGAATTTTTTTTCAAATATTGTTGAAATGTTGCTTTTTTATATGCTTAACATTTTGAATAAAATAATGTATATATTATATTTTAGAAAAATAGAGAAAATATGCTTTTTTGGCTTCGAAACCCACGTAACCCCTTAAAAACTAGCCGATCGATCATTTTCGAATTTCCGCACACTTTAAGATAATATAATTACCGTCTATGTGAACCTAAAGTTCGCTAAACGTTATTTTTAACCCTCAATCCGTGAAAGTATTTGAGGCACCTTAATCCTGTGAACCTGGGTCGTTTTCGTTTTTGCACTACCAAACCAACGATTGTCAATGGAAAAAATCTGAAAAAATGCATGGTCTATCTTAAGCCCGTACTTCTCAAGGCAAAATAGCGTTTTTTTTTCTTTCTTATTTTCAATATATTTTTTTTTTCGTTAAATATTAAGCAACCTGCGAAATAAATGATTTTTGTCGGGACGAAAACAATCCAGGTTCACGGATCAAGGGTTAAAAACTACTTTTTCATTAACAAATACAATAGTAAAAATTCCATCCATAATAAAACATTTTTTCAAACTCGTACCATTTTTCGAATTTGGACTTTTCTTTGGATTTTTTAGGTTCACATAGAGTGTGTGGATCTTACGTTTCCAAAACTCCTTGGCTCTGATGTTTCAGATCAATGGGGCAGACGCTAGGTTGTACGCCGTGGAACAACTCAGGCGGCAACGTTCTCTAAAGCCAATAAAGCTGCCTGCTTTTAATATAAAAAAAAAAATTCTTTTCGAAAATTAAAAGATGTTATTACATCTCATGTGCATAAAATTTCATAAAACACATTTCATAATTTGTTTTATGAACCAAATCAAACATGAAACATTTTTATGAATTTTTTTTCATGAAACATTTTTATGAAACGAATCAAAACAAATTTCATATGTGCATAAAACATAATATGTTCATAACATTTCAATTATGTAGAATAAATAATTTCGACACAAAAAAATCCTTAAAATTCGCTTATTTTCGGCTGCCTAAAGGGACCTCCCAATCTCACTCACTATTAAAATAATCGACGCTTCAAGCTACATTTGTTAAATACGCTTCCCATCACGCCGATCAACTGACCACATATTTCTCATCCATTGCCTCCAATGACAGTGTTCCGACGCAAAAAACAAAAAAATCCGATTTTTGTAATTTATCTTCTCGCATTGCGTCGCCTAAAAAAGTAATTCACCTTCCGTCCACGTATCCAAAGCTTCACGCATGGAAAAAGACCGAAAGTCCTAAACCAAAAGTGTCTTTTTTCCCTCCGTTCCGCGGATTGCCCGATGATAATTTTTTTTCCCCTCGAGTACAAGTACATTTTCAAACATCCAAACGCACACGTCTCCTCATTGTATTCTCTTCCAAACAGAATATTCCGACTGTGCCCGGCATAGTAAGCACCGTCGCGAGTACGTTTAAAAAAATGTCCACAAAAACAATGACGGTCTTGCGAGGAAGCGAATACAATTTTATCGTATTCGCGTCGTGAGATTTCTCACGTCCTCGGACAATACCTTTCCCAGCGAAGTTATTTGTGCACAGGAGGGGGAAAAAAAGCGAACTTGAATACGAAAATGTGAAACAACACCTGTAAAGAAGACTCTCATACGGTATGGTAACCGTTCTCGTGTCTCGGTTTGAGCATCACGCAAATTTGTCCACCAAACACGGTGGAACGTCGGCGAGGTTCTAACGGTTTTACGCCGCAGTCACGCACATGTGTGTCCCATTCATATGCATGTGCCGTATATATTCATATACACAATAGCCATATATATATACACACACACACACACACATACATATATATATATATATATATATATATATATATATATATATATATATATATATATATATATATATATATATATATATATATGCGTGTGTGTGTACATGTGTATATGTATATATATATATATATATATATATATATATATATATATATATATATATATATACAGGGTGTCCTGTAATGAATGGATAATCTTGCAACTGTCGATAGGTCAGATCATGTCCTATTATATGCTGCAATTTCCGTTTAGTAAAAGTCCCACGGTTTTCGAGATTTTGGGCTTTATGTTATTTTTTTAAAATCATTTGCTTTTGGTTTTTCGCATGCCATTTCTACAAATAATATGAATCGACAATAACGAAGCAATTTTTTAAGAGGGCTACTCACTTTAGACGCGCAAAAAGGCTACTTTTATGAATTTTTTTGATAGTTTTTTTTATTATAGATACTGACATAAAAGTTGTTACACTTAAGGGGAGGGTAGGGGTTGCAGCGTGAAAAAAAACACGTTTTGCGATTTTTTTTTCTTTTTCATTTGTATGGATAGAATAAATTTATTGAAACCTTTTGTACATTGTTAAGTGTTATTTCAAAAACATTTCGTGAAATTTGTACGCGAAAATATCCACAAACAAGCCGGTGCCGCGTTTTTGTAGAAACCACTTTTTCGAAGTCCGTGTTCACTGCCATTTGAAAACTACATGACCGAATTATTTCAAACTTGGTACACACTTTCTACATGTAAAATACCTCCCCCCAACGGTTAGTTTGAGATTTTTTTTACATTGAGGGGGTTTTCAACCCGCAAAATGGCGGAATTTTTCGTGAAAAATAGCACTTTTCACTTTACATGACCATCAAAAATTTAGAAATGAAAAAAAAATTATCAAAGACCGTTGGGGGGAGGATTTAATGATACTTTGACTAAATTTTAATGGTACTTGATTTCGGATAATTTCTAGATGAGATACAGTGAACACCGCAAATCGTGTTTTTCCAAAGGCGTTCTTGGAAATGCTTTGTCACCGGCTTGTTTGTGGATATTTTCGCGTACAAATTTCACGGAATGTTCGTGAAATGACACTTAAGGCCTTACCCCCACTTGTAGCGCAAAAAAGGCCTTTTTCATGATTTTTTTAAAAGAAAACTACAAAACTTTTTTAATCGATCAATATACCATGTTAAAGAACACATCTTGAAGAACTTTCAGTAATTTTTTTATTGAAAAATATTACATTGTTTAGTGGCAAATGGCCGTCAATGAAATAATGTTTTTATATACACGGTTTGCGGTGACCAACATTGCGGCGAAGTAGATCATCTGAAAAAAAAAAATGCGGATGGATTTAGTCAAATATAAGTATAAACTAGTCTTTAATCAAAGGATTTAGAAAAATATTCATTTTTCACAAAATGGCGGACAGTCAAAGTTAATGGTTCGATTTTAACGAAAAAAAACGCCCGTTTTTTGGCTATAAAACGGCCATTTTTGTTTTCGAAAAAAAAATCGAACGATTAAAGACTACATTTTTATGTATTAAATAAGCCTGCAAAATTTCAAGAAGATCGGTTCATTAGTGTTCGAGTAATCTTGGTCACCGACTTCAGAAATGCCATTTTGAGAAAAACGCGTTTAAAGTTTCAATTAGCCGGTCGTTTACACAACGGATTCTTCTCTTTCAACGCTCATATCTCAGTCAATTTTGTTCGGATCGACTTGAAATTTTCAGGACATATTCTCAGATACTTATACTTCAAAAAAATGCAATAAAAAAATCGATTTTTTCAAAATCGCAAGTGGGGGTAACCCCTTAACAATGTACAAAAGGTTTCAGTAAATTTACTCTATCCATATAGATGAAAAAAATTCGCAAAAAAGGGTTTTTTTCAGGCTGAAACCCCTACACTTCCCATAATAAATACACTTTCGAAATACAATTTTTTTAAAAATGTATTTATGTAACCCAAACAAACTTTAAACGCGTTTTTCTCGAAACAACATTTTTCGACGGCTTGTTGATGCAATGTTCGAAACTACTGGACCAATCCTTATGAAATTTTAACGACATATTCTTTACAACTATAGCTATAGCGCATATCAAGGATTTTTTAAATGTTGATATTTACTTCGTGTTGCCAAAAACGGTGAAAAAAACACGTTTTTTTTCTCGAAAAATGTCGAAAATTTTTGTTATTTTTGCAAATATCAAAAATCGTATGAAATGCGCTATAGCCATTACTACATACTGAATCTAAAACCGTTTGATTCTTTTGTTTCGGATGATCCATCTCGGGATTTCATCAACAGCGCAGACCTACAATTTTTTGGGGAATTTTTTTAACTACCATTTTCATTTATAAATAGTGACTTAAATAAATAATTTTTTTCATGTATTTCGAAAGTGTATTTATTAAGGGCGGGGTAAGGTTAATTCGGTGAGAAAAAAAAACATATTTTCACAAACATACAAAACCTCGGCAGCGTTACCTCGGGAAACATCTCACCTAATAAACGCATTTTTATTTTTTTGTTTCAGACGATCAAGTGACGAGTTATAGCGTCCATCGCAAAACAACTTTTTTTCGAGACGCCTGCGGAGAAATTGCCGCCAACGGCTTATTTATCAATATTTTGCAACGAAAATTTAGGAAAATATAGTTCATATGTTGTATTATCATATAAAAATTGATTAACTAAACTAGAATTACCTGTATCGCCTAAAATTTTTTTTTGAAAATATACTTTTTTCACCCAATTAACCTTACCCCGCCCTTAAGTGTAACAACTTTTATATCAATATCTATAATACAAACCTGTCAAAAAATTCACGAAAATAGCCTCTTTAGCGTCTCAGTAGAGAAGACCCGTTAAGGGGGATATACATCTAGATGGTCGAAAAAATCGATCTTTTTTTTGTACCCAAAATTTCTCGAAAACCAATGAATCGTTTGTCTTGAGGTTTTTTTGTGGTTATTCTATACACCATTATCTAGTACTTGTCATAGGATTTTTTTCCGTTACTTAGTTTTTGTTTTATAGGCAAAATAATAAATAATTTTTGGCCCAAAAATCACTATTTATGTTCAAACGTCCGCCATTTTGTTATAAATCGATATTTTCAAAATCGGCTATGACAAGTACTAGATTACGGTATCTAATTTAATAATCTTTTTGGTTTTTTTTTCACACAATATCACACAATATCCTTGTATATTTTTTATGTTTTTAAATAAAGAAAATTAAAAATATTTTTGAATGTATATACTTTTAGATAAAACCCCAATCCGAAATTTCAAATAGTTTTCCTTGAAAAAATTCACAAAAATGATCTTTTTTCCAGCTCCTGGGTGTATATCTCCCCTTAAGGATAAAAAGAAGACTTCTCTAGATAAAACAAATAACCAAGAGAATTTTTAAAAAATCGGGTGTAAAAATGTCATCATTTGTAAAAATGGCATGCAAAAAGCCAAAAGCAGATGATTTTTGTCTTAAAAACCGTGGAGTTTTTACTGAACTGAAATTCCAGCATAGAGTGGGACATAATTTGATCTATCGATCAGTTGCAGGATTATCCATTCATAACAGGACACCCTGTATGTAAGTATACCTGGATAGTTTGACCGAAACTTTTCGACGATTGTCCAATTCTCATATGTAATGCCGGTCTGACGCAATTCCACGTAACTCACGTAACTCAATAAAGACGTGAGTCTCGCTCAGCAAAGTGTTATACGAAGCGGATGTTACAATCGGTGTCTTCTCTTTCTTCATCTTCTTCTTCTGCCCCTTCTGTTTTTCCTCCTTTCGGTGCTCCTTTTATTATACAGTTTTTTTCTTCTTCTCCTTCGTATCCTCCATGCTGCTCAATTCGAGAGTGGACCAACTCCACCCGGATCGTGAAGAGGTCATGGACCTTCTCTTTCGAGACCACGGTGAACGAGAAACCGTATCCCTATGCGAGTTCCCTCGAATGCTGGATACGCGAGTCCACGAAAAAGCAATAAAACTCCTTCGAAACTCTCTCCCTACAGCCTTGACCCACTGAACTCGACGTGGAATGTCAATCCACTTACGGGTCCTCGAGAAAACGAGGAATATGGATCAATTTTTTTTTCTCCGGAAGTATTTTGTGGTGGATTTGTAATTGTGGCGTCAGGTCTCGATAGTTGTTACGATTAAATGATGAGTGGGGGACAATTACGAGAAACCGAAAATCTCATCGTTGTTGGGATAAATGAGAATGCGATAAATTAAGGGAGACTTTGTCCTTGAAATTTAGCGGGAGATGTTAGCGGCTCAACATGAGCAGCTAGAAGAAGAGGAGGGATGCCTCTATGGACCAGGCATTGCCGATTAGCGGTAATTATAAACACATTACAAAACTTTAAACGTGTTTTTCTCGAAAACACGCTTTTAAAAATGGCTGACATTCTCCTGACCGTTGTAATTGACATATCGACCTGAAATTTGGAGAGCATACTCAGAAAATATGTCTTCACGGAATGACGGATCGTTTTTTCGATAGATACATTTTTGCATTTATTATTTATCTTTTTATGCGAAAAAAACGCGAAAATTCGATTTTTTTTTAAATTGCCGCCATTTTCCGAAATTTGTACTAAACGAAAAACCCATCCGTCATTCCATGACCAAAGGGTCACAGATTGATAATATGCTTTGAATTTGTGTTTCAGATCAACAAAGAGGGGGCAGTGATGTCAGCCGTTTACCTCACGCGATTTGAGGACCTGTTTTCGCGGAGCTGCAACGGCCGCCATTTTGTTTTTTTTTTTTAATTTTTTAACGTTCTGTATATCACGAATGAAAGCAAGAAAAAAACTGCGCTCAAAAAGCTTTACTCGTTTCCTTAAAAAAAAATGTAAACACCTGAAATATGGCACTCCAAAGACAAAGTCTCCCTTAAGGGGTTACCCTCACTTGCGATTTTGAAGAAATCGATTTTTTTTATTGCATTTTTTTGAAGTATAAGTATCTGAGAATATGTCCTGAAAATTTCAAGTCGATCCGAACAAAATTGACTGAGATATGAGCGTTGAAAGAGAAGAATCCGTTGTGTAAACGACCGGAAATTGAAACTTTAAACGCGTTTTTCTCAAAATGGCATTTATGAAGTCGGTGACCAAGATTACTCGAACACTAATGAACCGATCTTCTTGAAATTTTGCAGGCTTATTTAATACATAAAAATGTAGTCTCTAATCTTTTGATTTTTTTTCGAAAAAAATGGCCGTTTTATAGCCAAAAAACGGCCGTTTTTTTTTCGTTAAAATCGAACCATTAACTTTGACTGTCCGCCATTTTGTGAAAAATGAATATTTTTTAAAATCCTTCGATTAAAGACTAGTTTATACTTATATTTGACTAAATCCATCCGCATTTTTTTTTTCAGATGATCCACTTCGCCGCAATGTTGGTCACCGCAAACCGTGTATATAAAAACATTATTTCATTGACGGCCATTTGCCACTAAACAATGTAATATTTTTCAATAAAAAAATTACTGAAAGTTCTTCAAGATGTGTTCTTTAAGATGGTATATTGATCGATTAAAAAAGTTTTGTAGTTTTCTTTAAAAAAAATTCATGAAAAAGGCCTTTTTTGCGCTACAAGTGGGGGTAACGCCTTAACTGTTTTGGGAAAGGGAATATCCAGAAGTAGGGTAAACCGATCAGTGAATGGACGATAGCTGATTTATATTTGAAATAAGTCAAGAATGGGAATTGTCGATTAAAATTCGAATCACGATAATTTGGCCAAAAAAAGGACAGGTGTTGTTAAGGCGTCAGTCCACTTTGGAGCCACGAAAAAAGGCTATTTTCGCGATTTTTTTTTTTGAGGATTTTATAAAAGATATGAATATAAAAGTTGTTTGGCTTGATAAATAAAGTCTTGAAATACATTAAAAAAATGTCTTAATTCATTTTTATTCATTTTTAAGTGCAAAAACTATAGTTTAACGTAACGCCTCAAAAATAGGTGGGCTAGGTAGCGCCATCACAATTCAGCAACGGCTTGTCTAAAACAAAAAAAATCAAAGTCCATTAGATTCAGTATGACACCAGATACAAAATGACCCTCGGATATAAAGTTTTATCAAAAAATAAAAAATGGCAGATGAAAAACGAAAAAAAGTAAAAAAACGCGATTTTTTCGCAGTTTTTCGAAAAAAAGAGTAAAAATCAAAATTTTAAAACCATCGAGAGTCATCTTGTTGCGAATCATGTTTACAATATGTGGTTCAAATGTCAAGAGAATCGGTTTATTAGTTTTAGAGATAAGATGGAGCTAGATTTTGAAAACGTTGTTTCGAGAAAAATGCGTTTGAAGTTTATAGTATGAAAAACTCTTACCTAAACTCAATCGGCAATTCCTGCACCGTAAAAAATCCCTTCTGATTGCTCATCATCGTCGATTTCTTCAAGTCTCGCTTGCTTTCGATTTTTTTAAATTTTCAAAGTGGACTGGCCCCTTAAGGCCTAGTCCACAGTAACGGGTATAAAATCATGTGCGAATTTAACCATTTTTTTCCCATGAAAAAGTGATTCACTCATAAATTTAATTACACATCTATTTAGTATGAATATCAAGCTGTCAGAAAACATATTTTTTTCTTTCGATGTACGAAATGGCTGTCTACGAATATTTTCTTTTTTTAGGCGCTCCGCCGTGTGACATTTAGCATCCACAATTTTTGGCCTAGAACAAAAAACAAAAATTCTCGTCAATCTACATTAGAATACCTAGAGAAGTACGTACAGAATTTTAAAAATATTGTTTTCTTCAAAAGTTGTAGGTAATAGAACTTAAGAAATGAATTTTCAATGAAAAATTTCGTTATAACTGCTCATAAAATGAAAAGTTTTCGATTAATCAGAAATTCCGTACGTACTTCTCTGCGAAAGGCAATTAGCACCATAACTTTTAAATTTGAAGTAAATCGAGGGAAAATTGTTGAAGTTATTTGTCACGCCAATTGGAAAAAAAGCTGTTTCGAGAAGTTTCGAGTAGTCGGCCATTTTGTACATCGAAAAAAAAAATATTTTCTCACAGCTTGATATTCATGCTAAATAAATGTGTAATTAATTTTATGAGTGAATCACTTTTTCATACGAAAAAAAAAAATTGTTTAATTCGTACATGATTTTATACCCGTTACTGTCGCCTAAGGTCTTAGAACCGATTTCTCAGTTTAATGGTGAATTTTGAAGCCGCACGGAATTTTTGGAATTTGTGGTACCTGCACACCGCGCAACTTACAAGGAATATCACTTGAGTGTCCACCTTCGAGTTTGTTGACACGCATAAATACGATACGGCATTGAACACTACTAGACACGTATTTTTTTTATCGGTGGAAAAATGGTTTTAAGGCGGGAGCCTGAATTAGAAGGTCCAAAAAAGCGTTTTTTCGGGATTTTTTTTAAAGGGAAAAAAAGTAAGCCCAGTAAACATTGAGGTATCATTTCATGTATATTTGAAATGTATAAAAATGTTGAAAAACCCGTCATGCTGAAAAAAAATTTCAACATGAAGGGGCCGGGTTGAAATTCCGAGCTTTGAATGATCAGAACGCTTAAAACTCCGAAAGAATAGTACCCCGAAAGAATTTCACATGAAAGACCAAAACTCCGAAAATCTGAACACCGTCAAAATAATTCGGCTATGGAAGTTTTAAAAGTTTCAAAATTTTCAATAAATCAACGAATTATTTCGAGATTTTTTATTATTATTAAGAATTAATTTTGCGTCAATTTTGAAATTCGTCTAAACAATGTTATACGTTCTACATCATTTACAGTAAACTGTGTAGACTTTCGATGGCATGATCTCGACGAACCTTGTAATTTCGGAACCTCAAAATTAGGAATTTTAAACCGCCGGCGCATTCAAAGTTCGGAATTTCAACCCGGCCCCCATGTCAAGATCATGCCAGCGAAAGTCTACCCAGTTGACTATAAATGATGTAAAACGTATAACATTAGCTAGACAAATTTCAAAATTGACGCAAAATTACTTCTTAAGAATAAAAAATTCTTGAAATAATTCGTCGATTTATTGAATATTTTGAAACTTTTAAAACTTCCATAGCCGGATTATTTTGACGTTGTTTAGATTTTCGGAGTTTTGGTCTTTCGTGTAAAATTCTTTTGGAGTTTTGATTCTTCGGAGTACTATTTTTTCGGAGTTTTGAGCGTTCTGATCATTCAAAGTTCTGAATTTCAACCGGCCCCATCTTGAATTTCGGAATATGAAAATTCGGAATTTTAAACCGTCGGAGCACTCAAATTTCGGAATTTCAACCCGGCCCCAACATAAAATAATAAATGACTGCAGATTTATCAGCCTATTCCATGTGCGTCTTGACAAATCAATAAAAACCAAAAAAGCTGAAAAAATCGTGATATTATAACTTTTCTCAGGTTTGAAAGAAAAATCTGTTTAAAAAAAAAACACTTTAACGTACCATAAAAATTATTTGAAAACACTCTTTCAACGACTTTTTTGGTTCAGTCAGAAGAGATTGTCATACTAAAGAAAATAAACTTTGGTTTGATTCAATAGGTTATTCAGTTTTTTTGTTATCACGCCCGTCAATTTGGAAAAATCGTAAACATGAAAACTGGAGAAAACACGCTTCAAAGTTTCCAATAGAAGAAAATATAAATATCAAATCGCTTCTCTGCTTTTGGTCTTGTATCTTCGAAAATATTTACAATTGGCCTCTGTAACTTTGTAAAAACATTCTTGGATAGTTTATTTATCGATTTAAGCAATAAAAACAAACACTATTACAAACACTAAAACAAACAAAACAAACGATTTTTCAGAACTTCTAATTCAGGCTCCGGCCTTAAGGAGGGTAACCACCCCTCAAAGAAAGGCGTGTCACCCCTTTAAGTTTATTTTTTCAATACTACTTCAGTGGATTCCTCATCGCTTTATATTAGAAGAATTTTGGTTTTTGTTTTATTCAGATCGGTGGACTGCTCATGGGTGAAATGTCAAAATCACCCCTCGACACCCCTTTCCTTGGGGGTTGAAAATCTAGTTCTCATCACATTTTCATTTTACAGTCCATCTAAATCCCACATCGTTATTCGTCCACACACTGCTCGGTTATCCTATTCGAATAAAATAGCGATGCAAACTAAAAATATTTAAAAAAAGAGAACAAAAAACGTCTTGACGACACGAGAAATCTCGTGGACGCATTTATCTGCAAACGCCTACCAGGAGACTTCGGATCCGTTACTTACTAGTACAAGCAACTCGGTATAGTAACAGTATACACACAGTGAGAGCATCGGCCCCGAGAAAACTACGTATTACCGTCGATGTTATCTAACGCGGGAAAGAAAGTAGTGCAAGGCCGCTTTCTTCTTACTCAACCAATTATTACGAAGAGTTGTAGCGTGGTAAAATACATCGACGCTCGTGAGAGCGTCTCCTCTCGTCGATTTTCTCTATTGCCTTCGCCTTTCGAGCGAACTTATCTATGGTAATTCGAAGGAAAATCACTCTCGCTTCCAGGCCCTTTCCTTCTGAATCTACTCAATCTGATAGCTACTGAATTTCCTCCCCTCCCAATTCTACCTACGATCCTTTTTCATAAGCAATTCAGAGTAAAAAAGACCTTAAAACAGTTTCCCTTCACGATCTATTTATTTTTTAACCGTATTAAAAATATCGTAAAAAATCGATTGACTGAATTTCATATTTTTTCTCGTGTCACTATCATTACAATTATGCCGTCAATCAAGGGATGAGGCACGGGCCCGAAAATCTGGGCGAAAATTTCATAAAAAAAAATATTGATAATCGAAAAAGTTATGAACAATCTCGTGGGGGACCTTTGAACGTGAGGGACTCAACGGTGTACTTGATTTTTGACACTCGGTTGGTCTGAAACAAAAGAGACGCTTTTTTTCTTAAAATATACAACATTGGCCAAGACAGAGCTTTTTTGACAGAGCTTTTTTGACAGAGCTTTTTTGACGGAGCTTTTTTGACGGAGCTTTTTTGACGGAGCTTTTCGACAGAGCTTTTTTGGCGGAGCTTTTTCGACGGAGTTTTTTTGACGGAGCTTTTTTGGCAGAGCTTTTTTTCGTTGTCGTCTTTCAATTATGAAAAAAAAACTGTAATTTTTTTCTCGCTTTTTTCGAGAAAAAATGACGTCATTATTGTTAATAAGTAATAGAAAAAAATGTTAAAAACAAAAACGTCGGTCAAGACTAAACTACCATTACACTGAATGATTTGACCAAATTTAAAGTCAATCATTTCGTTAGATATCGGGAAATCGTGTACACCGTTTTGAAAAATATAGTTTCGGGAAAATTGACAATTACTTTTCAATTTGAGTTGCCTCAGCTGACGAACGAGTGTTCGTCATTTTCACAGTAGCCTAACTCCTCAAACATTACCGCAATCCTGCATTGTCATTTTTTACAGTACAATTAATTGATTAATATAAATTCCAAATTAAGAAAATCTCAATCATTTGATTAATTGAATTCAACATTCCGTCTCCTATTATTATAGTTGTAATTATTTCCTTAACCAAACTTCACCGCGATCAATTCGATGAGAGTATTCTCGATACTAACATTTGAATAATAAAGAAATTGACGATGATTGTTGACGAAAAAAAGCTCAATCGAAATGTCGAAGGGATTGATCAACAGTCTTCCCATTCTGTGCTGAGATTTTTTTTGTCCTTCATCAATTCCATTAGGAACTATTGAAAGTGATGAAAATAGGAAAAGGTATGTATTAGAATATGCGAAGGATAAAAGGCTCGAAGGAGTCGAGACATTACTGGAGGCAAAAGCGCCCTCCTCGTGGCCTCGTGCGAGTCAACCACGCGGGTAATGTCTTATTATTACACGTGTCCCTCGTCGTGAGGTAACGGGACAAGGAAGCCGGCCTACTTACGTACGTACGCAGGAACGCGGCGACGCATCGTGCGTTCCCTTCGTCGTTTCTTCGAGACGCTCGCTGTTCGAACGCTTTTTCATCTCTCTTCCCCTCCCCCTCTCTCTCTTGTATATCTCGGATTTAGTAATTTTTTTTATTTTTTTGGATTGTTTGGATGTTGTATTTCTTGGATTTTGTGTTTTTTGGATTTTTTTGTTTCTTGGATGTTGTATTTTTTTGGATTTTATATTTTTTGGATTTGGTATTGGATTTTGTATTTTGTATTTTTTGGATGTTGTAATTTTTGGATTTTGTATATTTTGGATATTGTATTTTTTGGATGTTATATTTTTTGGATTTCGTTTTTCTTGGATGGTGTATTTTTGGATTTTGTTTTCCTTGGATGTTGGATTTTATATTTTTTGGATTTTGTATTTTTCGGGTGTTGTATTTTTTGGATTTTGTATTTCTTGGATGTTGTATTTTTGGATTTTGTATTGTATGCCAGAGGACAATTAATCCTAGTGCATTAATAAATCATCAGCATCATCATCTCTCTCTTACATATTAAGATCATAGGATTATTTAAGTAAGAAATATTTGAGGCATGCCTTCCATATCTCGAAGGCATATTTTTATAATGAACTTCCCCCAAATATGAACATGAATATTAGCTTTAAGGAAACAAGATTTCAATGAAATGGTTAAGAAAATGCTTGCTGAGGGTACTATCTGACAATGCAGAGTTTCGAGTGGTTTGCTCCTTTCTCTTGCCTCCCTTCTCTTCTTCTATTATCTTTCTCAGTTTTACATCTTATTTTTATTTTGTCTCGTTTCACTGCGTATTGTTTTTCATTTTGTGCTTCGGTGTCTTTCTTTTTATTATTTTTATTATTTTGATATGGTTTTTGCATTATATTGAGTGATCTATTGTTTTTTTATCGAGTTTTTTCTTTTATTTTTTAATTTTTTCCTATAAGTTGTATGTATCATGAGGATTGCGTGTCAGAGGACGCTGCTTGGTCCTAGCTCACTAATAAATCTATCTATATCTCGTTATCAACGTCTGCAAGTAGGAAGACTCCCACCGGCCATTAAGTGCAGGCACGAAGACACGTAGACCGAGGAAAAAGGAAGTCTTGAAGCTGAAAAAGGGAAATCCTTTCAAGATCGTATTTATGACGTGTCTCTTAGGTATTCCTTTAAAAAAGGGCCGTATTTTGTGGGGGAATAAGGAGGGCCCTTTTGAATCATTGATAAATTACAGTGGCCTTCAACCTTACGTTGACACACTGGGTCATTTTGACCCGGACGAATTTGAAACAAAATGTTCAATTTCCGGAAGTTGAAGGTTTGCAATATTTTTTTTACAACAATTCAATGTCATAAAATGTATAAGTTATTAGATAGAAATGTGGCCAGCGTGGCATCCCCATAAAGCGCCGTATAAATGAGATGATTTTTTAGAGTTGTAATTTATCGTTGAAATATTGTTGTTAAATATATCGTTGTTAAATATTCGGGTGCGTGAAAGGAATACCTTAAGGGCTTACACCTAGTCGAAATTTTTGAAAATATCGCTATTCGTATTTCGACGGATTTTCCAAATATAACATTTCAAAAATATTCTCTGAAAATTTCAAGTCGTTCCGTTATCAACTTAGAGGAACTTATGTGGGTTTATAGATAGGTCCGCGAACTGGCGAACTTTTAACGCGTTTTTCTCAAAATTACTTTTTCAAAATCGGTGACCAGGATATTTAAAGAATAACTGCACCGAGCAACTTCAGATTTTACAAGTTCCTTTCACATATCGAAAAGCAGTGCTTGGAGGAAGATTTTTTTTGTTCGAAGCATAGTTTTTTGTTATCAACGAAAATAGAGGGTTTTTTTAACCGAAAATCGATACTTTCACTTTAAACTGCGACCACTTTTTCAAAAATCAATATTTTATTGAATCCTTCGTCCAAGCATTAGATAATTTCATGCAAACACTAAATGCGTTTGTTTTTTTGTTTGTTTTTCGGATGATTTGTTTCCGAGCAGCAGTGGTCACGGCAAAAGGCGTATTTTCAACAGCTCTCTGCGCAGACCATTGAAGCTACCAAATTTATAAATATTTTTATAAATATTCATAAATATTTATATTTATATTTATATTTATATTTATATATTTATCATTATTTATAAATATTTATATTTATATTTTATATTTAAATTTTTATCAATATTTATATTTATAAATATTTATAAATATTTTCTATACAAAAATTGTATAGGGTATTTAAAATCATACTGTTTAATAATTTTTTTTCAACTTGGGAACCTGCACACATTTTTGCAGAAAAAAAAACCACGAAAATTCCTCTTTTCCTACCGACGAGGTAGGTGTAACCCGTTAAAAACGCCTTACAATTGGCCGCGTATAGAATTTCACGGGCCAACGTGATCACGCTCTGAGCCCGTACGCACATGTGCGTTTGCCTCGAGTATGCAAAAGTACGCAGGAGCGGGCGGAGACAAGTCCTAGACAATGAATCTAAACCTTAAGACTCGAACGCAAAACTTGCTCCGGCTCAGACAACTCCAGATCTTAAGGGGGAAGATACCATTAAGCGAGGAAAAAATAGCTGATTTTCATTTTTTTTTTAAGGAAATATTTCTTCACTATTTCTTAGGTTTAGGGTATATTGTATTACTACTTTTGGCTGTTACATTGATATTTTTTTCATTCATGCTTAAAATTGGCGGAGGTATGCAACGATCTTCTAAATGGGTTACGGCGAATGTGTCAGACGGCGTGACACGTATCGTTGGTGGGATTAATCTGCAAAGAAACCCATAAAGATTTCTCATTTATTCACACTCATACGCAGAATATGAACCAAGAAAAAGTCAGAAATGTTGAAAATCGATTAAGGCGTTACCCCCACTTGTAACGCAAAAAAAGGCCTTTTTCATGATTTTTTTAAAAGAAAACTACAAAACTTTTTTAATCGATCAATATACCATCTTAAAGAACACATCTTGAAGAACTTTCAGTAATTTTTTTATTGAAAAATATTACATTGTTTTGTGGCAAATGGGCGTCAATGAAATAATGTTTTTATATACACGGTTTGCGGTGACCAACATTGCGGCGAAGTGGATCATCTGAAAAATAAAATGCGGATGGATTTAGTCAAATATAAGTATAAACTAGTCTTTAATAGAAGGATTTAAAAAAATATTCATTTTTCACAAAATGGCGGACAGTCAAAGTTAATGGTTAGATTTTAACGAAAAAAAACGGCCGTTTTGTGGCTATAAAACGGCCATTTTTTTCGAAAAAAAAAATCGAACGATTAAAGACTACATTTTTATGTATTAAATAAGCCTGCAAAATTTCAAGAAGATCGGTTCATTAGTGTTCGAGTAATCTTGGTCACCGACTTCAGAAATGCCATTTTGAGAAAAACGCGTTTAAAGTTTCAATTTCCGGTCGTTTACACAACGGATTCTTCTCTTTCAACGCTCATATCTCAGTCAATTTTGTTCGGATCGACTTGAAATTTTCAGGACATATTCTCAGATACTTATACTTCAAAAAAATGCAATAAAAAAAAATCGATTTTTTCAAAATCGCAAGTGGGGGTAACCCCTTAAATGGTACGTTTTGAAACAAAAAGATTGAATTTTCGGAAAAAAATGGCTAAATTTTGCAAGAAAAGAATACTTTATTTTTATTTTCGAAAACATTTAGGATCATGTTTTAGACAATGAGGTTAGGAAAATGTATACTTAATTTCATCAGAATCGGTCGATTGGTTTTTAGCTATAACTCACGCCAGTTTTGAAAATGCCCTTTTCGAAGACCTTTCCTTGCCTTCGCCATTTGAAGAGATTAATAAATAAATAAAACATCATGTAACAGCCAAAAGTATATACCCTAAGTCTAGAAATGGTGAAGAAATCTTTCCTTAAAAAAAAATCATGAAAATTAGAAAAAAAAAAATTTCTCGGCCAAAGGTATCTCCCCTTTTGACAGGGATCGGAAAAGAAATGTTAAAACCGTATACTGAAGAGACTCACTGATAATCTACCAACGCATCAAAACTACGTACCTTGATGCACAACCCGGCTGTGTGCTTGACATGTGCGCGTATTTTTTTTTTTTTTTTTTTTTTTTTTTTTCGTTACGTGCTTGAATGTTGGATGAAACAATTGTACTCGGGCTGTGGGCCAACGAGGAAGCATCGCGGCTCGAATACGTACGAGCAAATTCGTCCACGAATGTGCGGTATTAGCATTTTTTTCTCTCCACGCTTCGGGGTCGAAAAAATTATGAAATTTCCTGTGACTCTTTCGTTTACGATATTTGTAGCTTTACCTTGAAGTTGTGCGAGGGAACGCGAGTAAATGAGGTTTAGGAAACGTCGAAAAGGTACCACGCTTAAAAATTAAAAATTTCTTTCGGAATTCAAAATTTTTCGACGATAAGTATGAATAGGGTTCTGGAAAATGTTCATCAGAAGCATGAAAAGGAATTTCCATTTTATCGGTCTGCGTAATCTTGTGGCCCAAAAAACTGGTGGAGTTTCAATATTTTTTTATGGTGTGAGTATTGGGACGACGGGGTCAGGATTTTACACACAACTAGTCTTTACACACATAGTCTTGACAAGAATTTTTTAAATTGAAAAACTTCGATAAACTATGCAGTTATTATTAAAAAATTTAATATTAGTTAAAAATTAAAAAATGTAATATTAGTTGGAATTAAAAAATGTAATATTAGTTGGAATTAAAAAATGTAATATTAGTTAAAATTAAAAAATTTAATTAGTTAAAAATTAAAAAATGTACTTTTAGCATAGTAGTAGAATTTTCGTAGAAACGGATACCCCTTCGAAATTTTGAAAATTACGAAAATGACAAGTTGTAGAAAAAAAATCGATTTTTTACCAAAAAAACAACCTCAATCATTTCTTATTAACGAATGGACAGACATATTTAAAAAAACATCCTGTCATGCGATAGAAAATGTTATAGACTATGCTCTGTCCGAATTTGCAGTGAATCAGACGAATCGATTTTGATTTACGACTTACATCGTTTAAGGGGACACCACTGTGACGAGCCGAAAAAGTTCGTTTTTTCCGATTACTTTTACTACCAGATTATTAACTTGGCATTTGGAAAAAAACATGTTATTAGGCATATATTAAACTTACTTCGTGTAAGTCTTTATTTAAAAAAATTAAAATTCAATAACGTTTCTAAGGTATAATAGAGGTGTAAAAAAATCTCTGTATAAAAAAAAATAGTCTCACGGCCGGAATGATAACTTGACAGTGGTTGGTCTGGAAGATAAAAGCAAAAAAGTTTTATAATCTATATAAATGTAGTTCTCGTTGTACGTAGATGTTTTTTCGAGAAAAATCACAAAATGGCGAGTGCTCACAAAA
Source organism: Ophion obscuratus (assembly GCA_964007375.1). Lineage (NCBI taxonomy): Eukaryota > Metazoa > Arthropoda > Insecta > Hymenoptera > Ichneumonidae > Ophion > Ophion obscuratus. The sequence continues at coordinate 4,022,919 of OZ023321.1, forward strand.
AAAGTGTAATTTTGACGAAATATTTACTTATATTCGGGGCCTAGAAAATACTAAATAAAAAAATGACTACGTATTATACAAAGTTAGCTACTACAGTTACGGATATTTTGGTTTTATAAAACGAAAATCGGACAATTATAACTAGAGTTATGATTCCGGCCGGGTCGAGAAAAGTCGTTTCGAAAAAAATGCCATTGACAGTTTTAGTATACGTAAATTGTTGTGCCACTAAATCCCCTGTAATTTGGTCAATTGTCAATATTTAAACTTGACTTTTTTTCACATAGTCTTGAATATGTACCTATACTTTAAGGGAGACTTTGTCCTTTGTGCCCAGCGGGAGATGTTAGCGGCTCAATATGAGCAGCTGGAAGAAGAGGAGGGATGCCTCTATGGACCAGCCATTGCCGATTAGCGGTAATTATAAACACATTTGTGTAAACACATTACAAAACTTTAAACGCGTTTTTCTCGAAAACACGTTTTTAAAAATGGCTGACATTCTCCTGACCGCTGTAATTAACATATCGACCTGAAATTTGGAGAGCATACTCAGAAAATATGTCTTCACGGAATGACGGATCGTTTTTTCGATAGATACATTTTTGCATTTATTATTTATCTTTTTATGCGAAAGAAAGCGCGAAAATTCGATTTTTTTTAAATTGCCGCCATTTTCCGAAATTTGTACTAAACGAAAAACCCATCCGTCATTCCATGACCAAAGGGTCACAGGTTGACAATATGCTTTGAATTTGTGTTTCAGATCAACAAAGAGGGGGCAGTGATGTCAGCCGTTTACCCCCCGCGATTTGAGGACCTGTTTTCGCGGAGCTGCAACGGCCGCCATTTTGGTTTTTTTTTTCAAAAAAAATTTTTTAACGTTCTGTATATCACGAATAAAAGCAAGAAAAAAACCGCACTCAAAAAGCTTTACTCATTTCCTTTAAAAAAAAAAAATAAAATGTAAACACCTGAAATATGGCACTCCAAGGACAAATACTCTCTTAACGGAATGAAAAAAAATCGTTTATTTTCGTTCGTCACAATGGTGTCCTGCCTTAAAAAAACATAATTTTGTATGTCTCATAAATTCATAATCTTCACTCAGCGAGTGATCTGGCCCCATCACAAAAATCGTCCCAACTTGGTCAATTTATCGAATTTTTCTAACATCTTCATTGCAAATTAAAGTTAAAACCCTAGGCTATAAAACTGTTTAACAAAAAAATCCCATTTTCTCAATTTCAAGCTTACGAGTTCAGCCAAGCCTCATTTCCAAAATCGGACTCCGCAAGAAGTACCATAACCGTAGCAGTTGAATTTTGATTGCTAAGAAAGCATTTAAAGCCCAGCCATCTAATTTCGGCTCAATAACTGAACACCGTATTTAATTCGCAAGATTGTCCAAATTCTCGTACATGTCCGCGGGGGCTCCGAGGAAAAAATAGCTGTTCCAGCACGGTTGCATAATGCTTCCATTATTCGCGGCTTAATTACGTTACGAGCGTAGAAATAATAATTACGCTACATCCAAGAGCGATATGGAAGTAAATAATGGCCGGAGGCCACGAACGTGGGATAATTCCGGCCGTTGCGCGGTGGTTGGACTCTCATAAGCGAGCTATGGCTGGTTGAGTGCAGTAGGAGAAGGCGCGTGATGGTGGTGTACGTGACGAAGCGTGACACACTTGGCTCGTTCAAGTTCGAGTTCAGATTTTTCGAGCTTGGCGAAGCAAAAGTCAATCTCCTCTGTCTACGTCCTACGTCAAAGGATCGAAGCAAGTACGTCTCCATTACGATCGACAAATTCATCTCAAATGCCCATTCATCATAAACAAAGTACGCTAAACAACATATTTGCTGTGCAAAATTTTGGGCTGGAACAGCAAAATAAACGAAGACATAAAATACAAACTCATTAGAGCCTGCATTCTACTTATAAATACTACGCTGAGTAAAAAAATCATTGGTGTTATTGAGTGAAATTTCGTTGATTCAATTGTAAAATTGTTGGTGTAAACAATCGGATTTATTACTCCAAACAAAACGCTATTGACTTTAATAACATGATAAAATTGTTTTTTTTTTTTCATTATTTAAAAGATATACTGTTAGCCGAGAACAATATATTATTGAAACTATCGAAAAAATGATCGCGAACAAATGATATAGTTTTGAATGCATTTTCATGCAACGAACAAAAAAAGCGTTTCAATTTATAACATGAATATTGCTGATTCGAGTACACAAGAAAAATTGAACTTCTCTCGTTTGATTCAGATGAAATTTCTATTGAGTAAATATGTTATTTTTTTTTTCACCATTAGTACAGTCGTGCTGTATATTGGAATCGGAAAAAATTAGAAGGCTAGTTTTTTGACAGGTGATTTTGTAGGTGCCACGGGTGCTAAAACCAAGTTTGCCTAAAAAACGGGGAGTAGGGTTTTTTTAGGGGATGGGGGTGGATTAATGCCAAACTACAACCCCCACGAGGTCGGCGCCGGGAGACAAAATGTTCAGAAAAATCCGGGTTTTATTTTTGTCCATAGCGCCGAAGTCGTGGAAGTTCATTTTGGGGGTGAAAAAGTGGGGTGAAATTTTGAAAAATCAGTTTTCATTCGATAACTCTTTAGGACAAATTCATACAATTTTTGTTCAAATGGAAACGTTGTAGCCCTTGAAAAGACGCGTCGATCGAGTATTCGATCAACCCTCTCCGATAATATCTTCAACCCCAAAAGAATTGTTGAAGAATTAACAAAAAAATTGTTTATTGAATAACTCAAAAACAATCGATTTTTCGGGGATGGATCAAATGTACGAAATGTAGAGAATAATTTTCTCTATATTTTCGTTCCTATGCACAACTTTTGAATTTTGCTTTTTCGAACCCCCCTCAGGGGTTGAAAATTCAAAATGAAATTCTGGGAAAACTATTGACCGAAACTAAAGAGATACGAGTTTGGCGCTAGGAACAAAAATGTAGCTGAGGGATCAAGCTACAAATTCTTCCACGGCGGCGAATTCGTGTGGTCAATAGTTTTCCCAGAATTTCATTTTGAATGTTCAACCCCCGAGAGGGGTTGGAAAATCAAAATTCAAGGGTGGTCCATAGCAACGAAAATATGGAGAAAATTATTCTCTACATTTCGTACATTTGAACCATACTCGAAAAACCGATTGTTTTTGAGTTATTCAATAAACTTTTTTTTTTTTGGTTTTTTAACCATTTTTTGCGGGTGACGATATTATCGGAGAGTGATGATCGAATACTCGATCGACGCGTCTTTTCAAGGGCTACAACGTTCCCATTTGAACAAAAAACGTACGATTTTTTTCTAAAGAGTTATTGAATTAAAACCGATTTTTCAAAATTTCACCCCACTTTTTCACCTTTAAAATGAACTTCCACGACTTCGGCGCTGTGGACAAAACTAAAGCCCGGATTTTTCTGAACATTTTGTCTCACGGCGCCGACCTCGTAGGGGTTGTAGTTTGGCATTAATCCACCCCTATCTCTTTTTATCCCCTAAAAAAGAACCCTACACCCCGATTTTTTGGCAAACTTCGATTTAGCACTCGCGGCACCTACAAAATCGCCTGTCAAAAAACTAGCCTTCTTCTAATTTTCTCCGATTCCGGGTTTTTTCAGCGACAGCACGACTGTACTACATATCCGATATTGATTCTCAAGTACTTTATTCGTTGAAATATTAATATTTTATTTTTATTGAAAAATATTAAGCAAATGACTGAATTGGTTAAAAAATTGTGCGAAAATAAAATTTGTTTCTTGCGCATTTGATTGAAAAAATTCAATCGAATCATGGCCGAGCGCCACCGAAGTTATAGGTGTAAGGAATCCCGTAGTTCTCGGAGCAACCGCTAGAAGCCGCACGCGCGCTCTTTTCTCGTAAGCGCAGCGCGAACCGAAAATCTACTTGAACGCCGGAGAAACTCTAAAGAGTATCGCTCCTTGGCCTGTGGCTAAAGATCAAAGTGTAGTATCTGTTCTTATCAGTTGAATATCTGATATTCTCTCCATCGATATTTCATTGGATATCTGACGTTCTCTCCACTATTATCGTGGATGATCATTTTAATGCTGACTTTTTATTTAAGATTTAAAACAAATTGAAAAACTTACATCTCACGACATATTCGTTTCGATGTAGTAAAGAAATAATTCATTCTATTGATTATATTTTTGTACGAAATAAAAAATATTGTAGCAACCGCTTAATTATTTCATCCATACATCTACCGATTGTATATAGAATGATTTCAATAGAATATAATTTTATTTCAAGGATAATGTATTTAGATATTCAGAGAACAGAAGAGATTTTCAAATAAAATAATACGTTACTTGAATCAATTACGTTTTCCGATATTTTATAGTATTGTAACAATCTCATATATGGTGGCACTCCGCGATCAGACATTTATTTGAATCAACCAATATTAATTTTTGATTTAATTGGTTGTTTTTCTCAGTGTATAAAAGCACGTGTTAGTCAGAAACGACAAACAATGCAAGTCAACAATAATCGTAAGATAAATATATGATAATTAGTCACTTAGGATCCTATCACACATGTTCGACCAATAAAAACAATAGCGGCACAATGTATATACACAACTGAAAAATAAGAAAGAATAAACAAGTTTTTATTTAATGCACTAAAAAGTAGAAAATGATTTTTTTTTACGAAGTCGCCTATATGTGACTATAAATAAAAGCTTAGGTCGCTCAACTTTTCAAATGTTTAATAAGTTTTATCAATTCAATTTCATTAACCGTATTTAATTTTGCACAATAGTAATTAGAGAAATTATTATCACACGTTTACACACAGTTTCGGAATTTTTATTTCGGAAATCTAAGGTTGTTTTACAGTAAATTAAATCCAGTTGATATCGGATTTATGCAAATTAAAGGTTATATGTCTAAATGTTGAGCGCCCCAAGCTTTTATTTATAGTCTCATATAGGTGGCTTGGTAAAAAAATGATTTTCTACTTTTTCTTACATTGAATAAAAGCTTGTTTAAAAAAATTTACTTATAAATAAATTATAAAAATGTACTCATTAAAAATAAATTATAAAAATATAATTTTAAAAATGTACGTATTAAAAATAAATTATAAAAATATAATTAGAAAATGTACTTATTATAAATAAATTATTTTCTACTTTTTAGTCTTTAATTAATTTTTACTAACGCTCTGACATTTTTGCAAAGAGTTATTATTGGTTGATTGTCAGGAGAAATCCTGGAGAACACATAAAGTCGAGTCATCTCACACCAAGTCAAGTTAAATAAAAGCTTGTCACGATCGTCATCAATGCCCATTGAACTTCTTCTTCGCGGGTCGATTTTGGCAGCATGTTGTAGCTTCGATCGTCGGGAGGAGAATGCATTCTCGCGGGAAATCATCACGCGTTATTCCGGATGTTGACGTTCGACTGGAAACGAAGCTGCGTGTCGGCGATCATCAGTCACGGGGTCTCTATACGCCGAGGAATTTTGCCAGCTTTGCTCGGTGAAGAGATGAGGAGGAATCCTGTTCTCCCTTGATCCTAGGGACCCTCGTGTTCCTGCCGACTCGGTGGAAGCTCGATCGGTTTCCCTCGTGAGTTCGAACCAATTTGATCTTGGCGAGAAGCCTGTCTCGGCTCCGCCAGTCGAGCAAAAAGAAACTTTTTTATCCTTGATAAAGGTAGACGCATAGACGCGGTGGAAAAATCCAACGAGCTTGCAAAGAGTGAGATGAGGTGAGAAACGGAACGATCGCGTCTAAGGTACGTCGAAACGCCATGCTGGAATGTATTGAGGCGAATGCAATCTGCAAGGTATAATTATGGATTGAGGTTGTAATATTCTTACCTTTTTGGTCTCAAAAACTCATTTTAACATTTTTTTGTCTCAACAGCCTATTTTAATATATTTTGCTTCAAAAATGTTAATTTAAAAAGCCTAGATTTTTATTTATTTTTCCTTCCAAGCCCCTGATTGATATTCGCCGTTCCCCCAAAATCTACATTTAAGGGATCGTCTCAGTGTGACCCTCCGAAAAATCACTGATTTTCGCGA
>OZ023321.1:4034018-4080025 GCA_964007375.1 Ophion obscuratus
AACTAACTATACATTCATTAATTTACATGATTATATAATGAATTTGTATTATTTATTTATTTTTACGAATGCAATTGGTAAACATAAAATTGTAATAATAAATTAATAATCGAAATTGATTGTGTACCTAATCATACAAACGTATGGAAATCAATCAAAGTGTGAAAATCAACATATACCAGGTGTAGAAGTATGACACCGGATCATTTTGTAAATATTACACGCCTGTTGTCTATAAATGATTAAAAATATTTTATTCAAAATAATCTCCATTGCTATTTATACATTTTCCCCACCTTTCCGGCAGTTTATGAATGCCACGCCAAAAAAAACAGTTCTTCTTTTGAAGGGAACCAGTTGTCGAGCCATTTTCGTATATTTGCATACGAATTGAAGCGTTGTTTAGCGAGAGCGTGTCCCATTGATGCGAATAGATGATAATCGAACGAAGCCAAGTCTGCAGAATAAGCCGCCTGCGCTAGTATTTCCCAACTGAACGCCTCGATCCTTTCCCTGACCCGTTTTGCTGTCTGTGACGAAGCATTATCATGGAGCAAAATGACTTTGTGTTGGCTTTTTCCATATTCCGGTTCTTCATACGAATGGAGACGGCTTTCTGCGTCACATTCAATTGATCCGCGAGTTCTTGTTGACTTTGAGTATCATCTTCATCCAATAAGGCTTGCAATTCGATGTCTGCAATTTTTTTCGGTTCCCACGCTCTTCGTTCCTCACGTCAAAATCACGGCTTTTGAATTTTTTCAACCGCTCGAAATACTGTGTTTTACCAAGAGCATGTTCACCGTAAGCTTCGACAAGCATTCGATGCGATGCTGCAGCAGTTTTCTTCAAATGATAACAGAAAACCAATGCTGTCCGCAAATCGTAGTTCGTATGCACAAATCTCGACATGTTTAAGGTTATAGAAAAATATACCGGTGTAGGGAACTTGGGTTGTTGTGTGTTGAAAATCTTCGTCAGCTGTTAGGGAGAGATGATGGCGCTGCAGAAGCGGTCTTACGGTCCCTAAACTGATGACTAGCACCATCTACAAGGAAATTACGGTTTCATACTTCTACACTTGGTACATGTATATATAAAATTAAACAATGTAACGAAATCAAATTTTTTTATACTAGGTGCGCAACTAAGTTCTCGGTCACACGTGGATGGCGCTAGCGATACATGTAGTCGGCATACAGGTCTGAAATTGGGTGTCTTTATAGCGTGGACATCTGTTAAGAATACTCAGTCGTAACATAAACAAATATCGCAACACAACGACCTTTTTTCTAACCTCAAAAATGTCAAAGTTTGTGCCAAATAAACAGCATTTGCGGGAAGCATTACTTTTCTGCTTCAACCCAAAAAAAAAACAACAGCTGAAGCACGTCGGTTACTTGAGGAGGCCTACGGCGAACATATACCATCAAAAACAACCCATGCAGAAATTTTGACCGGGATACCCTATGTCCGATCAAATCCCGATCAGGATTTGTCATGGATACCCCAAAACCGGTATCCCGGTTAGAATCCAACTTGCATCAGTATCGGCATATGTACGACGACGATGGCATCATTTTGAAAATTTTGGCGTCACGTGTATTTTCTGTATTACTATGGAATTCCTATCTATAGATAGGAATTTCTGTCTATAGATTCCTATCTATAGATAGGAATTACATAGTAATACCGAAAATACACGTGATGCCAAAATTTTCAAAATTATGCCATCATCGTCGTACATATTCCGATACTGATGCAAGTTGGATTCTAACCGGGATACCGGTTTTGGGGAATAAGTCTCTGTTTATACCCACCGACATGTCGGTGGGTATAAACATGTATTTAAGACAAATTAAAATCAAATTCACAATGATTAGATTAAAATTTACACCAACCGTGAGTTCTTACGTATTTCGAGAGAAAACATTTCGTCGAGGCAAAGAAATTTTTGCAAAAAAAGTTGTGAGGTTCAAATATTACATTATAAATATGAAAGAAATCACAAAATGAGTTTTGAATTTCCTCAAGTTGAAGAAAATAAAAATCGAATTCACGACAGTTATATTAAAATTTACACCACAAGTGTAAACGTATTTTGAGAGAAAACATTGTGTTGAGGCAAAGAAATGTTCGCACAAAAAGTTATGTGCACAAATTTCTTTGCCTCGAGGCAATGTTTTCTCTCAAAATACGTACGAACTCACTTTTGGCGCAAATTTTAATCTAATCATTTTGAATTTCATTTTAATTTGTCTTAAATACGAAACAATTCACAACTAATTTTGTGAATTTTCTTGTATTTATAATTTCTTGTCAATACATTTGCATTCACAGGTTTTGATGTGAATTTTTTTTAATTCACATCAAAATCTCGCGATGAGCGCGATCTGTCATTTGAATCTTTGGACAATTTTTTTTTTACTGATAGTTTAATGCACCAAAACTTTATAAATGTTATTTATTTTTATAATAAATTTAACATGTCATAATTCCATTTTTGACATTTTATTTCAGCCTGTATTCACCCGTGATCCTTCCCAGATTCCTCAATGATTCCATGGGGAATCTATTTAGAGTCATTAAAGGATCCGGTTCTGGATCCCTAATGGAATCCAGTTTACGGATCTTACATTTAGTCTTCGAATCTGATCCGATATCGGACTAGATCCCGACTGGGAGCCCGGGATACAAGTCAGAATCCAGCTGTATCCCTGCCAAAATGTCTGCACGGGAAGGTGTGAAGATTGGTTCAAGCGGTTCAGTCCTGGTGATTTTGAGACTGGGGACAAGGAGCGCTCGGGAAGACTGCACACATTTGCGGACACTGATCTGCAAGCGTTATTGGATGAAGATGACACTCAAACAGAAGATCAACTTGCCGAGGCATTAAACGTGACTCGGTAATGTATTTCGAAACGTTTGCACGCCATGGGAAAAATCCATAAGGCAGGAAAGTGGGTGCTGCATGAGTCGACTGAGAGACAAATGGAAAATCGAAGAGCCACTTCCGAAATGTTGCTTTTGCGGCAGAACAGAAAGAGTTTCCTGCATCGAATTGTTACTGGCGATGAAAAATGGACATATTTCGAGAATCCCAAATACAGAAAATCGTGGCTTTCACTTGGCGAAGCGTCAACATCGACGACACGGCCAAATCGCTTCGGAAAAAAGACAATGCTCTGCGTTTGGTGGGACCGCAAAGGAATCGTGTACTACGAGCTGCTGAAACCGGGCGAAACTGTCAATGGGCATCGCTACCGACGACAACTAATCAATTTGAACCACGCATTGCTCGAAAAACGGCCAGAATGGGACACGAGACACGAACGTGTGATATCGCAGCACAACGCTCCGTGCCATCGCAGTTCCATCGTCCAGGACACCATAAAAGCACTGAAATGGGATCTGCTACCGCTCCCGCCGTATTCACCAGACCTGGCCCCTTCAGACTATCGCTTGTTCCGCTCGATGGCGCATGGCTTGGGTGGGCTACACATCGCCAATTACGATGCAGTACAAAATTAGTTGGACGAATGCTTTCAGTCCAAAGACGCGTCTTTTTATCATCACAGTATTTATGTATTACCAGAGACATGGCAAAAATGTGTAAATAGCGAGGGACAATACTTCGAATGAACCATTTTTTGTATTTATCATAAAATTTTCGATTTTTTATTCGTCAAAAAACCCGGAAACTTAGTTACGCACCTAGTAAGTTCGCCTTATCTATTAGGAGTACAACTTTGCAGTGACTGTCTTACTTAGAGAGCCACTGCGGCCGAAGTAGTGGCCCTAGCTCAATAAAAAAAGTGGCATTTTAAACTAGAGGCTCTGCCAATGTAAACAATTTAAAAAACCTAACGGATACGTGTATGCATTATAAAGTTATTGGCACTCAAACATGGCAACCTACGAGCCGAATTCTCAGCATTTGCGGGAACTGCTCCAAAGACAACAAAGGAAGGGATTTTTGCACCGGATTGTGACTGGAGATGAAAAGTGGGTTTACTACGATAATCCTAAACGCTGAAAATCATGGGGACTACCTGGTCATATTCCGTCATCGACGCCCAAACCGAATATTCACGGATCCAAAGTGATGCTGTGTATCTGGTGGGACCAGCTGGGCGTTGTGTACTATGAGCTGCTCAAACCATCCGAAACCATCGCAGGGGAACTCTACCGACGTCAGTTGATGCGCTTGAGTAAGGCACTCAAAGAGAAACGGCCACAATTCAACGAAAGACATGACATGATACTGCAGCATGACAATGCCCGACCCCATGTTGCAAATGTCGTGAAAAAGTACTTGGAAACGCTGAAATGGGAGGTTTTATCCCACCCGCCGTACTCTCCAGACATTGCCCCTTCCGACTATCACTTGTTCCGGTCAATGGCACACGATTTGGCTGACCAGCACTTCGGTACTTACGAAGAAGTCAAAAATTGGGTCGATTCCTGGATTGCCTCCAAGGACCAAGACTTTTATCGACGCGGGATTCGAATGCTACCTGAAAGATGGGCCGAGGTCGTGGCTAGCGACGGGCAGTACTTTGATTATAAAATATGTAGCCACTTTTTTATAATAAAGCCTTAAACTTTTGAAAGAAACGGTCACTGCAAAGTTGTACTCCCAATATAATTCCATCAAACTAGCAAAATCAATTCTAATCGATATCTCAATCCTCTAAAATTAGCGACCCCATTCACTATAATTCTAAGCACACACGAGATTGCCTACCCAAACATTACATAACCGATTTCAAATCGCGATAACTCATTCCCCCAGTAACTCATGCAAAATCTTCAATACGATTGAACCCGATAATTCATACGATTTATCTTCAATACGATTGAATACGATGATTCATACGATTCACCTTCACTACGACTGAATACGATAATTCATACGATTTATCTTCACCACGATTGAATCCTGGAATACGATAACTTTTCTTCTTCCCTATCCATAAAATTCGAAAAATGCTACGCCTGCTATTTTCGGGCCCGAGTTACCACGTTGGCCAAAAAAAAAACAATCTCTCGCCCTTCGTATCCTCTCTCCTGAATATCGATATCGATCGAGTATTCCATGTTGGCTCGTGTAACTTCACGCATCGCGTATATACTTGTCGAGTTTGTATCTACGGGCTGGCAATGGGTACCAAGATGGCCGCCGGAGAACCGGACAGCCTCGGTACTTTGCCACGACCACGATTGGTAATGGCGGCCACACGGTGAGGCACCGGAGCTTCGGCATGGCGGTGCGGGGATATAAAGCAAAGACGCTAACAGTTGAGAGCCGACAGACTCTCGCAGAGAGAGACAGTGAGGAGAGAGAGAAAGAGAGAGAGAGAGAGAGAGAGAGAGAGAGGGAGAGGAGAGGGAGAGAGAGAGAGAGAGAGAGAGAGAGAGAGAGAGAGAGAGAGAGAGAGAGAGAGAGAGAGAGAGAGAGAGAGAGAGAGGAGAGAGAGAGAGAGAGAGAGAGGAGAGAGAGAGAGAGAGAGAGGGAGAGAGAGAGGGAGAGAGAGAGAGAGAGGGAGAGAGAGAGAGAGAGAGAGAGAGAGAGAGAGAGAGAGAGAGAGAGAGAGAGAGAGAGAGAGAGAGAGAGAGAGAGAGAGAGAGAGAGAGAGAGAGAGAGAGAGAGAGAGAGAGAGAGAGAGAGAGAGAGAGAGAGAGAGAGAGAGAGAGAGCGAGAGAGAGAGAGAGAGCGAGAGAGAGAGAGAGAGAGAGAGAGAGAGAGAGAGAGAGACAGAGAGAGAGAGAGAGAGACAGAGAGAGAGAGAGAGGAGAGAGAGAGAGAAGGTACCGCGCAAGGAAAGGTGAACGTCCTGACGCCGCCGCCTCACGGTGTCTTGTCCTTACCGCTTCTTCTTCTGCTATTCCTCTCGCGTCCCGCATCGCACGTGTTTCTATCCCGCTCCATTCCCCATCCCTCCTCCTCGTCTCTCTCAACCTCCGGTTTTCTCCCATTCCCACCGTACGATATATCCTTCTCTCGGACGAGATATTCTCCTTCTCGCTCGTTCAACAACTCCCGCACACTTCGCCACGAGGACGAAGAATAGAGCTAGAGGTACCTCTCGACGTTTTCATACCAACGCGTCCACGGAACGATGCTCTCTGCATCACTACACGAACGGGCATCCTTCTTCTGGAAAAATGCGCCGCGAACCACTTGTTTTCACATTTAGTCTTCCATTGGACTAAGCCGAGCTTTGCGTTGCGGCGAAATCCTGTGTCTTCGGGAGCTTCCGGTTACTTCGGCCTTGGGACCGGGTGCTCAATTTTTTATTGGCCCCGATATCCGGAGACTGGGCGGAGTGTTTGGGAGAGAGAGTTGGGTTGTTTGGGTTTGTTTGGAGTTTTTTTGTAGCTGTAAGCACCCAAAAGTTACTCGGGATTGGGTTAGGTTTGGTGGTGCAAGTAGGGGAGAAACGTCCTCTGGCGTACAAACTTACTTCTTGTTGGAATACAGAGAAAATATACAAAAGATGATATAAAATACTCAATGCAAGAACAAAAGAAAAAGTTAATAAATCAAAAAAGAAAAAGGAAAATGTGTGTAAATCAACCTAAAATAGAGAAACATGGAGATTGGAAACGCAAACGAAATATCATCCTCTGATCGTCATACCGTACAAGGGGAAACCTGCGTTTCGCGAAAAGTCAGTTTTCGTGTGCCGGAGATGACTTTTTTCGGTACATCAACTAACTTACGCGCACTTGGATAATTTAGAAACTTATTGGGGTTTTTCTTTCGCCGGGATTTGCTTGTCCGGAGTGCACATTCTTGATAGGAACATTGCGCACTGAAGCTTGAACTTGTCAATTAAGGCAAGGAACTTCTGTGGCAAGTAACAAAAACGGTTTTTTTTGCGATTTCTGAAAGCGTACTTATATGCGTGCGCATATAAGTACGCATATAAGTACTTATATACTTATATATTATATAATTTATATAAGTTATATAAATTATATAATACTTATATAATTTATATACATATATATAACTTATATAAGTTATATATATTTATAACTTATATAAGTATATATAAGTTATAAATATACTTATATAAGTTATACGCATACTTATGTGAGTTATACGTATACTTATATAAGTTATACACACATGCTTTATAAATATATAACTATACTTGTATAAATAAAACACATGCTTATGCGAGTTATAGGTATCCTTGTATAAGTTGTACAAATACTTATATAAGTTAAGCGTATACTTGTATAAATTAAGCACCTACTTATGCGAGTTAAAGGTATACTTGTATAAGTAGTACAAATACTTATATGAGTTATGCGTATACTTATGTAAATTATACGGATACTTATGTAAATTGAACACATACTTATGTGAGTTATAAGTATACTTGCATAAGTTGTACAAATACTTATATAAGTTATACACATACTTATATGAGTTACACAAATACTTATAAAAGTTAAACGTATACTTATATAAGTTATACACATACTTATATGAGTTATACGTATACTTATATAAGTATAATAAGTAGAAAATGTGAAAAAAATGTTCAACTTCAAATATTGAAAAATAACGACGTTACAGACGATCTAGAGTGATCAGGTTGCGCAGCGATTCACACATATTAAAACTTTAAATCGCGTTTTTCTCGAAAAGACTTTTCTCGGCCTGAGCGGAATCGTAACTCTAGCAATAATCGGCCGATATTCAATTTAAAAAAAACCGAAATTTAAGTTAGTTACTAAACTAGTATTTTTAAGCTCCCGAATATGGGTAAAAATTTCGCCAAAATTACACTTGTTTTTGAACACCCCCCTATTTTGTGAACATTTTTTTTCTCGAAAGACGGCTACGTACGATGAGAACTACATTTATAAAGATTACAATACTTTTATATTTTTGTTTTTCCAAGACCAACCATTGTCAAATTATCGATCCGGCCGTTGGACCACATTTTTTATACAGAGGCTCTATTATACCTCGATAAAGTTGTTAATTTTTAATTTTTTTTAAATACAAATTTACACGAAGTAAGTTCAATGTTTGCTTGATAAAATACCTTTTTTTCCAAGTTCCAAATAGATAATCAAGTAGACAAAAAAAATCGGCAAAATTCCGCGTTTGTTAGCTCCGCAAGATCTGCAGCTAGCAAGTCTTCACGTCCTCTCGTTTCCCTATGAACCAACGTGTCTCAGTCAGGTTGCTTCTGAAACTTCGTCGAATCTCGGCACCGATTCTTGGCAACCAGCCGATGAGACCAAACGACCATTGACCTAGGACTGGTCGTAGGCAATCTCATAATCAGCCCAGTCCTCCAATCCTACATATAGACAAGGAGGGGCATTTGTCTTAAGGCGAAGTAGCAGATGTATCACGTGACATATGAGTGCGAGAGAGATGGCTGAAATTTTCGAACGGAGATTCCTCAGAGGTGAATAATATTTAGGGCAAAAGGAAATCATTAGCCAGCGATGAGAAAATTGGGTAGGAAAATTTGTAAGGTTATGTTCACCTTGTATATGCCCTTCAGGCCTTAGGCCATTCTAGAGGCCGAAAAAATAGGCTTTTTGGGGATTTTTTCTTCAGAAAAACTACAAAATAAATCGAGATTACGAAAAAGCGTGTTTATCATATATATCAGTGACTGTAAACAATAATTTTTTTGAAGCGAGCTATTTCAAAATGGCGGCTATGCAGCGTTTATCTTAAAACTGCATTTTTTAAGTTGGCCGGAAACATGACTCAGACAATTTTCAACCGATTCACTTGAAATGTTAAATATATCTTGAAAAATACATTGTCTATGGAAGTACGTAGGATTTTTTTTATATTGCATAGTTCATTTGTTATTAAAAATTATCTGACGATTATTTAAGCAAATTTTTGGAAAGTGAAAAATTTGCCTAAATATCGTCAGATAATTATTAATAACAAAAATTAACTATGCAATATATGGATTTCTTTTTAATACACCATATTTATACACTTTTTTAGCACACCATATTTTTATAATGGATTTCTTTTTAATAAACCATTGCATAAATGTAGTTCTCGGTGTACGTAGACATTTTATGAAAAAAAAAAAATCACCAAATGGCGGGTGGTGAAAAAAAGTGTTATTTTGGGGAACTTTTAACTTATATTCGGGTCCATGAAAAATACTAAATTAAAAAAAAACTGCTACGTATGATATTTATCGCAATTGGGGAAATTTTGGTTTTTTTAAATTGTAGGACAATTATAATTATATTTTTCTTAAAATCGGACAATTATAGCTAGAGTTATGATTCCGACAAGGTAGAGAAAAGTCGTTTCGAGAAAAACGCGACTGAAATCTTTAGTACAATAATGTTGAATTTTGCATCATTGGAATGCTATAATTATTAATAAAAAATGAACTATGCAATACAAAAAAATCCTACATACTTCCATAGACAATGTATTTTTCAAGATATATTCACCATTTCA
Source organism: Ophion obscuratus (assembly GCA_964007375.1). NCBI lineage: Eukaryota > Metazoa > Arthropoda > Insecta > Hymenoptera > Ichneumonidae > Ophion > Ophion obscuratus. The sequence goes on from OZ023321.1 coordinate 4,043,497, forward strand.
AGTAAATCGGTTGAAAATTGTCTGAGTTATGTTTCCGGCCAACTTGAAAAATGCATTTTTGAGATAAACTCTGTACAGCCGCCATTTTGAAATTAATCGCTTCACAAAAATTGTCGTATACAGTCACTGATATGTATGATGAACACCCATTTTTGTAATCGCGATTTATTTTGTAGTTTTCCTGAAAAAAAAACCCAAAAAAGCCTATTTTTTCGGCCTCCCGAGTGGCCTAACCCCTTAATGAAAAAAGTAGCTCGAAAGGATATCAAACTGGCGAGTCTTCACGTCACATTGAAACCGCGGGGGAAATCATTTTGGAATGTTCAGTAAGGTGCGAGCAGTACCAATACCAAAATACACGAGTGTTCAGTGAGGGTAACACAAGCGTGAGAAGTCGAAGGGGGGCAGCCGAGCGATCAGAATGACGGCGCGACTTATTCTTGCGGAGATTGGACTCGAGATCCGCGGCCGCGACTCTCGTCAACGGGGAAGGGGACGGAAAAAGTTGAACGCTCACAGACACACACCGGCAAATATATATACAGGGTGTCCTGGTATGAATGGATAATCCTGCAACCGTCGATAGGTCAGATCATGTCCTACTATATGCTGGAATTTCAGTTTAGTAAAAGTCCCACGGTTTTCGAGCTAAAAATCATCTGCTTTTGGCTCTTCGCTTGCCATTTCTACAAATGATAACGTTTTTGACCCAGTTAAAAAAATACTCTTGCTTATTTGTTTCATCTAGAATAGCCTTCTTTTTAACTTCAAATGTTAAGGCGTTACCCCCACTTGTAGCGCAAAAAAGGCCTTATTCATGCATTTTTTTAAAAGAAAAATACAAAACTTTTTTAATCGATCAATACACCATCTCAAAGGACACATCTTGAAGAACTTTCAGTAATTTTTTTATTGAAAAATATTACATTGTTTAGTGGCAAATGGCCGTCAATGAAATAATGTTTTTATATACACGGTTTGCGGTGACCAACATTGCGGCGAAGTGGATCATCTGAAAAAAAAATGCGGTTGGATTTAGTCAAATATAAGTATAAACTAGTCTTTAATCGAAGGATTTTAAAAAATATTCATTTTTCACAAAATGGCGGACAGTCAAACTTAATGGTTCGATTTTAACGAAAAAAAACAGCCGTTTTTTGGCTATAAAACGGCCATTTTTTTTCGAAAAAAAAATCGAACGATTAAAGACTACATTTTTATGTATTAAATAAGCCTGCAAAATTTCAAGAAGATCGGTTCATTAGTGTTCGAGTAATCTTGGTCACCGACTTCAGAAATGTCATTTTGAGAAAAACGCGTTTAAAGTTTCAATTTCCGGTCGTTTACACAACGGATTCTTCTCTTTCAACGCTCATATCTCAGTCAATTTTGTTCGGATCGACTTGAAATTTTCAGGACATATTCTCAGATACTTGTACTTCAAAAAAATGCAATAAAAAAATCGTTTTTTTTCAAAATCTCAAGTGGGGGTAACCTCTTAAGGGGTTACGTGGGTTTCGAAGCCAAAAAAGCATACATTCTTTATTAAAAAAAATATAATATATACATTATTTTATTCAAATTGTTAAGCACACAAAAGAGCAATATTTCAACAATATTTTTTTTAAGTGTCATCCAAAAATTTGGGAAATTGAGCCGGTGGGACCTGGAGCCCCCTAAAAAGAAGTGTCCTCGTGTTGGTCAGGATAACTCATGATAGCTTTATCTGAAATTAAAAAACCAATTTTTTTTTTGTTAGTAGATAGCTCGTGATTGAACGAAGGATTTTTTAAAAAGTTAAAATTTGCAATTTTGGCAGAGTTGTATGCAAAATAGTTCAATTTTTGGTACAATTTACACTACGTATAAAAATACGCCTTGTAAAATTAGTTGTAATCGAAAAAAAAATCCTTCGTTCAATCACTAGTCAATGCTATTTTGAAGAAGTGTGCAAAATTTCAATAAAATCGGTGCATCAATTTTTGAGAAATCGTGTCCACCGCCTGCAAAAATATAGTTTTACGAAAAAACGCGACATACCTGCGTCGGTCCCGGCCGGTCTTTCCCAACGGGGGAAATTCCCAAAGGCTTTTAATCCGATTGACTTAAAACTTTGGGAGAATATTCTAGACATATTGTACTATTAGTTAATAAAATTTAAAAAATGGATTTTTTCGCAATTTTCAAACTCACGTAACCCCTTAAGGAAACTTTATGAAATGAGTACTATTAGATAATAAAATTTAAAAAAAATGGATTTTAGGAATTTTGAAACTCACGTAACCCCTTAAGGAAACTTTATGAAATGAGTACTATTAGATGATAAAATTTAAACAAATTGATTTTTTGGAATTTTCCAACTCACGTAACCCCATAAGGAAACTTTATGAAATGAGTACTATTAGATGATAATATTTAAACAAATTGATTTTTTTGGAATTTTCCATCTCACGTAACCCCTTAAGGAAACTTTACGAAATGAGTACCATTAAATAATAAAAATTTTAAAAATTGATTTTTTGGAATTTCCTAACTCACGTAACCCCTTAAGGAAGCTTTATGAAATGAGATCTTATGCAGAATTTTCATACAAACCAATTCGAACATCTGACTATGATAGCCTGCAGTGTAAAAAAAAAGTACTACGCATATCGTGTCAATTACTATTAAAAAAGTAGCTTAGTTATCGTCGATTCATATAATTTGTAGAAATCGAATGCGAAAAACCAATAGCAGATTTTTTTTTCCGAAAAATAACATAAAGCCCAAAATCTCGAAAACCATGGGACTTTTACTCAACTGAAATTGTATCATATAGTTGGACATGATCTAACCTATCGACAGTTGCAGGATTATCCATTCATAATAGGACACCTTATATATATATATATATATATATATATATATATATATATATATATATATATATGTACACACACTCACACACATATTTAGAGAGAGAGGGAGAGGAGAAGTGGAGTAACAGAAAAAAAAACGAAATGGAGAGAACGGCGCGCTCGGGGCTGGTCAGAGAGGTACGCGGTTCGAGAAGAGAGAGGGCCACTGTCACTGCCACGGCTACGAGCACGGTGAGGTAATATCAGATTCCATGCCACGAGGCACTCGCATTCGAGCGCGCGACCGCCATCTTGGTATCCGTGATTTTCATAGAATAACCACGAGCCGAGACCAAGTTCTCTTTCCTATCCCCCACGCATCGCGCAACTCATCGCTAACTTCGTAATCATATCGGAGTCGATTGAATTCATAACTACTCCGAAACCTCGATTTTATTGAGGGAGGACATCTCTGCCGAGGGCCGAAAAAGGTCGTTTTTCCGATTTTTATTTGTTCACTAGATTATTCATTTGGGATTTGGAAAAAAAATGGTATATTATGGAGCATATATTGAACTTATTTTGTGTAAATTTTTATTCAAAAGCATACAAAATTAACAACGTTTTTGAGGTATGATAGAGCCTCTGTATAAAAAATGTGGTCTAAGAGCCACATCGATAACGTGGATATGGTTGGTCTGGAAAATAATGATAAACAAGTTTTATAATATATTGGGTGTAGTAAAAAGAAATCCATATTATTTTTACATGCAATTAAAGGCAAAAATAATGGATTTCTTTTTAATACATATATCTTGAAAAATACATTGTCTATGGAAGTACGTAGGATTTTTTTTTTATATTGCATAGTTCATTTATTATTAAAAATTGTCTGACGATTTTTTAAGCAAATTTTTGGAAAGTAAAAAATTTGCCTAAAAATCGTCAGATAATTATTAATAACAAAAATTAACTATGCAATATATGGATTTCTTTTTAATACACCATATTTTTATAATGGATTTCTTTTTAATACACCATTGCATAAATGTAGTTCGCGGTGTACGTAGATATTTTACGAAAAAAAAAAATCACCAAATGGCGGGTGGTGAAAAAAAGTGTTATTTTGGGGAATTTTCAACTTATATTCGGGTCCTTGAAAAATACCAAATTAAAAAAAAACTGCTACGTACGATATTTATCGCAATTGGGGAATTTATTTATTTATTTATTTTAATTGTCGGACAATTATAATTATATTTTTCTTAAAGTCGGACAATTATGGCTAGAGTTATGATTCCGACAAGGTAGAGAAAAGTCTTTTCGAAAAAAACGCGACTGAAAACTTTGGTACAATAATGTTGAATTTTGCACCATTGGAATTCTACGAAGAAGAATTTTGCTAAATTGGTTAATTTTTTTGTTGCCGATTCAGGCTCTCGAAGTCACTCAAACGTTTTTACGAATTTTTATGAGAGATTTACGACTTCAATTTGCAAAGAAAGGGCTTTTGGATTATTATAAAAATCAAATAACGAAAAATGAACAAGAATTCGTTGAATTCCAACGATGCAAACTTCAGCGTAATTCAGTATGCATAAAAACCAAAAGCACCGATTTTTAAGGCCGTCAAATTTTATTGTCGAAACGTATACAATTATCATGATTTTCATAAGTTTTTTCAACCCTGTCGATACTGTCCTTCTTTTCGGCCAATGGGAAGTGATTTTTCAGCCATCGGTCTTCGGGGTCATCGAACCTGCGGCGCAACGATGAGTTGCCAGAATCGAGGTTCCGATGTACTTCAATCGTGACGACTGCTCGTTAACCTTTCGTAGGTTTTCTTGAACACCTGAGTAAAACCGGGGCGCGCTTCTTGCTTCCCTCGAGTATGAAGTGGGTCGGCTTCATGGAGGTAATACAAATAGGCAGTGTTCGTCGATCGTAGCAACATTGTCCGTGTGCATTTTATTGTTCATCAATAACGAGGATGCTGGAAATATTGAAAACTGTTTATGCGAAAGCCACAATAATGTGTCTTGTCAGCTTGAATTTACTAGTAGTATTTACTACTAGTCATTTACTAGTAGTCTTTTTTTAGCAAGATGAGGCGAATTTATTCTTTTTTTTTCCATACTCGCGGGTTTCGGGGAAATTTCTTCCAAATCACGAAAAAATGTTACTTTTTAGTCTTGTCAGCTTGAATTTACTAGCAGTATTTTTTTTAGCAAGATGAGGAGAATTTATTATTTCTTTTTATTTTCGATACTCGCGGGTTTCGAGGAAATTTCTTCCAAATCACGAAAAATTGTTACTTTTTACATTTACCGACATAAAGGGCCGTCCATTTATTACTTCATCGATTTTTGCTGATTTTCACCCCCCTCCCCTGAAATCATCCTATCCTTCCTCATAATCCAATTATCGTTACCGTCATCCAACGACCAGACCCCCTCCCCTATTTTAAAATGACGTAATTTATGGACGGCCCGAAGTGAATTTTCAACATTTTCTTATGTTAAAACTATTTATTCCACGTAATTAACATTTTCGTACATACCATATTTTAATTTTTTTTTAAATTTGAAAATAGCGTCCCTACACTTGCTTCAGAGACGATTATCGCCTGAGTTGTTAGACGCCGTACAACCTAGCGTCTGGTGCATTGATCTGAAAAATCAAAGCCAAAAAGTTTCAAATTTCTATGACTCACAAGCTCTATGTGAACCAAAAAAATCCAAAGAAAACTTAAAATTCAAAAAATGGTACGTGTTTAAAGTTTTTAAAATATTTTTCATAAAATTTTTACTATAATATTTGCCAATGAAAAAATAGTCCTTTTAAATAATTTTTGACATACTTTAGGTTCACATAGACGGTACGTACCGTATCTAAAAGTGTGCGCAATTTCAAAATGATCGTTCGTATATTTTTCGAGTTATCTTCTACAAGATTCACGAAAAAGTGGTTTTTGTGAAAACGAGTAGTATCCAGGCTAAAAAGTTGTGTGATTAAATGACCTACCGATTAATTTGCTATTCCGGAACAATGAAGTAAATTAATTTACTTTAGGGAAATTAATTACATTTTTTTTTCTCAAGTTAAATTTACTCATATTCAAATTGTTTCGATGAAATTGTTCGATTTTTCGAATAGAATAGTTCGTTTTTTTTTTCATTGCGCTAGCAAGAAATATTGGGAAGCTTTCGAAATTATTTTATTTCTTGCTCAGCACTTGTCCACTCCTCGTTCTGACCTGCCATACCAATCAGAATGATTGATACGGTTCGAATGCGTAATTCAAACGGAATAATGAAATTTCGTGATCAAGGCTGTAACAACTCTTGCTACATTCTTGGTGCATAGATACATAGTTGGTATATTCATTAAAAACTGGTGTGTTGATACGAGGCTGTAATGAATACACGTTATACATATTATCGATAGCGGAATCGTATTATTTCTTAAAGTCAAGGACACATCTGGAATACGTACATCATCTCTGGAGATCTCCTCTCGCACGTCAGTATTATTAATGAACATTCGATGGATGTATAGACAATGACCATTGTGGTCTCGCCCATGTTATATACTCTCGACGTAATTGGAATATTTATGGTTTCGAGCCGTAGTCAAGTAGCTCAGCATTCCTCGGGAACTCCTCGGGAACGATGATATTAATAATATCGCCGATATATTGATGTAAGTCTTCGAAACTCTGTGAGCCAACTTTCAATTCATTTTGATTGATTTGACTGCATTTTTTTGACAAATCGTAGATAATATTATCTCATTGAGATAATATCATCACAGATAATATTATTTCATTGAGATGATATTATCTCGATAATATAATTGATAAATATTTATTATCAATGAGATTTTTAAAATTTGATGTATTTTCACCAGAAGCTAGTTCATGATATTGAATATTCTATTTTATATAATTACAAAACAAATCTCAATCGATTAATTTGACGTTTAAGGAGGTTGGAGCGTTACCCACGATCAAATATTTGAAAAAATCATATCTTATTGTCTAGACGAATTCTTAAGCCTTTCTAGCAAGGAACGTCACTTAAGTGTCCGCCGTGGATTTTGTTGACACTCATATATGTGATATAGCATTGGAAACCATTAGACACGTAGTTTTTTTTTATCTACGAAAAAACTGGTTTAAGGGGAAAAATCACCCCTTAAAAAAGGCGTGTCGAGGGGTACTTTTGCAGTTTCGATCGAGCAGTCCATCGATCTGAATGAACTAAAAACCAAAATTCTTCTAATGTAAAGCTAAATGAAAAATGCAGTATAGAATAATTGAAAAAATGAAATTAAGGGGTGACACGCCTTTCTTTGAGGGGTCATATCCACCCTTAAAAACGTTTTTTCCACAGAAAAAAAATAATGCGTGTCTAATAGTTTTCAATGCTTTATCACATATATGAGTTTCAACAAAATCGGAGGCGGACACTCAAGTGATGTTCCTTGTTAGTCGAATTTCTAAGTCTACAAATTTTTTTTAATTTTTCTACTCCGAAGCACCCAAAACACCGGAAAAAGTAGTTCAATGGATTTAATTTTGCGTGTGGTTAAGGGAGACTTTGTCCTTGGAGTGCCATACTTCAGGTGTTTACATTTTTTTTAAAGGAAACGAGTAACGCTTTTTGAGTGCGGTTTTTTTCTTGCTTTTATTCATGATATACAGAACGTTAAAAAAATTTTTTTTTGAAAAAAAAAACGAAAATGGCGGCCGTTGCAGCTCCGCGAAAACAGGTCCTCAAATCGCGGGAGGTAAACGGCTGACATCACTGCCCCCTCTTTGTTGATCTGAAACACAAATTCAAAGCATATTATCAATCTGTGACTCTTTGGTCATGGAATGACGGATGGGTTTTTCGTTTAGTACAAATTTCGGAAAATGGCAGCAATTTAAAAAAAAATCGAATTTTCGCGTTTTTTTTTCGCATAAAAAGATAAATAATAAATGCAAAAATGTATCTATCGAAAAAAACGATCCGTCATTCCTTAAAGATATATTTTCTGAGTATGCTCTCCAAATTTCAGGTCGATATGTTAATTACAGCGGTCAGGAGAATGTCAGCTATTTTTAAAAACGTGTTTTCGAGAAAAACGCGTTCAAAGTTTTGTAATGTGTTTACGCAAATGTGTTTATAATTACCGCTAATCGGCAATGCCTGGTCCATAGAGGCATCCCTCCTCTTCTTCTAGCTGCTCATGTTGAGCCGCTAACATCTCCCGCTGCTACAAGGGCAAAGTCTCCCTTAAGATGGATTTTTTTGGCTATTTGGTGTCAAGATGAACCATTCCTAACAACGGATTCACGTAAACCAAAGCTTAAGGCGAAGTAGAAGATCTACCACGTGACATATGAGTTCGAGAGAGATAGCTGAAATATTCGAACAGAGATTTCTCAGAGAGGACTAATATTTCGGACAAAAGGAAATCATCAAGCTTCACATCAGGGAATTCTCCAGATACTAATGCTTTGTTTTTCCTAAAAAAATTAATCATCTATGAGAACATTGGGTTGGAAAATTTGTGAGGTTATGTTGACATTGTACGTGCCCTTATTATTAATTAATGGTAATAATAAATAATCTCGTGACATAAATATAAAAAGACATAATTATAAATTACTCAAAATTTCATTCTGAGTTGTATAAAACATTCACTGACGCAGTTTTTTCATAACAACAATCGATAATGTTATACTTTTTCAAGTTGGCAGTAACACGAAAGTTTATTTTTTTCTTCACGTAATAAAAATACAAAAATGCATAATATTGCCCTCTAATTATATATTTTATGAAAAATTAGTATCTACAGAATAAATATATATCTCGTATGCATTTTTTTGGTCTATTGAAGAAAAAATATTTTAAACCATCATTTGACTCCACTTGTCAAATGAGTCAGTCTCTTTTATCGCAAATTGAGCTGCCGAAATACTCAATGAATTTTCCCCAAACAAAAGCCATACCTGAAAAGGGGTCGATTATATTCGTACAAGAGAAAAAAATTAAAAAATTCATATCGACGGAGCATGCAGGCCGAGATTATCGCACAATTGTCCCGATGTAATTAGCACCGCGAAAGAAAACATACAATGGACGTTCAAATACCGTCGCAAAAGGACGTAACGTAAGAAGCATTGTTAAGATTTTGGGTATACGGCTTATTCGACTTGGCAGTCAGTGTTTTCGCCATTGGCAAAAATTCCAGACGAATGACGAACCTCCCGTTGACTCTTGTTGCAATTCTAGTTCACTGTCGCTGCCTTTACCGCCTCGCACTCGCGAGACAAATGCTTTCTTATTCACGAGCTCCGAGACGCAAATCGCATTTTGCTCGCGACTCAAACTCAACTTTGAGGTCGCGCATCAGCAATGAAGTCGAGCAAACGACCGCGGCAAATGTTCACTCGAGACGCCTTGCAATTGCTCCAAACCAGTGAAGTGGTCTCGAATATACTTGCTACAAAATTGGACAAAATCCAAAAATGATAAAAATAAAGAAAATCAAGAAAATAAAAGAAGAATAAAAAAATTATAATGATAATTTATTTTAATTTATTAAAATTTATTAAAATTATTAAAATAAATTATCCTCCTTTATTAAAATAAATTATAATGATAATAAAATTACAATATAATGATAATAAGAATCAAAAAAATTATAATGATAATAATTAAAACGATATTATAGAGATTTTCTACATTTTTCAGCAATAAGAATTCTTCGGTTCAATTCCGACAATCCCGAGTTATTTGGAGCCTCATATATTCGGTTTGTCAACATATACGATGTCCCATTTGGAGTCACTGGATTTTGTGATTGAAAATGTGGGGGTGTAACATTTTAACAATTTTTTCTCCCCATTTTGCACCTTAAAGACTTTTTAAATTGAGTGATCAATAGTCAATTTTTTCGTCCAGGCAAATCTAAAAATTACGGAGTTTTAATTTCTAGTCACTTGGAGCAGCTTCAACAAAATGCCAAATTGAGCGGTACGAAAAATGTAAAGTGGTTTAAATAAATTCGGATACAAAAAAAATATAGATTAAAAATATTGTTCATTTCTGTGATCTATTTTAAGGCCTTATATACCTTTGAATCATTGGAAATAAGGCTTTTTTGCGATTTTTCTTTTGAAAATAATAATGAAGCAATTTAGATGAGGTTTGGAGAGTTTACTTTACATATCTGGAGGTACTTATCAATATTTTATTTTCCAAAAAAATATAATATGGCGGTCCAGTGACCGGTAGATAGAGAAATTTTTTAAGTCCCCCACGGACTCCTTCGAGACGCACATGAGCGTCTAGATTTTTTTTCGTAATCTACATGAGTTTTGCTCGCGAATTATGCACGAATATGAAAAAAAATTGATTTTTCCAAATTTGGCACCATTGTGAAAAATGTCGATTTTTGAACGAAAAAAAACCGCCTTCATGTGTTTGTAAAAGCCGTAAATCTTAATCGATCGTAAAAATCGTGTGTATTTCGCTAGAAAATCTATCTAAAAAGCAAGAGTTGAAATTAAAAACCAAGTGGTTGACAATTGTAGAAGCTACGAGTCCGGCCGATTTTTAAAACATGGGTAAAAACGCGTTCAAGATTAAAAACTATTTTTCTCCGCACCATACCATTCTTTAGATATTTATACATCATTCAAGGGGTTAGGCCACTCTAGAGGTCGAAAAATAGGCTTTTTGGAGATTTTTTTCCAGAAAAACTACAAAATAAATCGAGATTACAAAAAAGGGTGTTTGCCATACAAATCAGTGACTGTATACAATAAGGATTAGGATTTTTTTAATATTGCATAGTTCATTCGTTATTAATGATTTTTTAGGCAAATTTTTGGGAAGTGAAAAATCGTCAGATAATTGTTAATAACAAATGGACTATTCAATATAAAAAAAATCCTACGTACTTCCATCGACAATGTATTTTTCAAGATATATTCAACATTTCAATTTAATCGGTTGAAAATTGTCTGAGTTATGTTTCCGGCCAACTTAAAAAATGCAGTTTTGAGATAAACGCTGCACAGCCGCCATTTTGGAATTAAACGCTTCAAAAAAATTATTGTATACAGTCACTGATATGTATGATAAACACCCTTTTTTGTAATCTCCATTTATTTTGTAGTTTTTCTGAAAAAAATGCCCCAAAAAGCCTATTTTTTGGTCTCTAGAGTGGCCTAAGGCCTTAAGCCAATAGAATTTTTTTTTCGTTGTTATATAAGGCCTTAAGTCATTATTCGCTAATTACATATCTCGATTCCGCTACGGATAAATAAATATCTAAAGAATGGTGATTTTCACAATTTTCGATTTTGAAAACCGTTTTCCTAAAACCTCCTACCTGTACTCAATATTATTGAAATCCTAAAAAAATCCACTTTCGCTGAATACGAACATATTCATGTAAAAAACATTTCAAGAATGGATCTTTGACTGAAATCAACGGCGTATTGATAAAAACCCGAGAACCGTCTCCAAAGTCGCCAGATGTGTCGATAATCGACATTACATAGATATAGCAGGTTCAAAACCGTGTTCACATAAATATTCGTCAATTTCTACAACCCATTAGCTCATACCTTGAACTTCAGTCATCGTTTATCCAGAGACGAAGATGCTGAGAGAGTCGAGAAAAAGGCTCACCGCTAGAGGAGGAAGTTGGCGAGAAGGAGTAGGGGCAAGAGAGGGGAAGGTAAAGAAGGAAATGAAGCGAATTATTGAGAAGGTGGACGACCGAAAATGGGGCCAAGTTTGTCCGAGTAAACAAGTGTTCTGAGCCCCTCCACTGAATCCTCGAGTCATCGTCATCGTGCAACCTTCCTTCACTTCCTCCATCATCTTCATTTAACAGTCCAGTGCCACCGCGACTACAAACTTTTTCGTCTCGATCCTCACACCTTCCAAAGATTTTCCTACCGTTCACCGCTGCAAAAGTATCGTCTCCTCCGTCTATAGAACACTGCGGGGATTTGGGATTAAGGGAGACTTTGTCCTTGGTGTGCCATATTTCAGGTGTTTAAATTTTTTTTTTTTTTAAAGGAAACGAGTAACGCTTTTTGAGTGCGGTTTTCTCTTGCTTTTATTCATGATATACAGAACGTTAAAAAATTTTTTTTTTGAAAAAAAAAACCAAAATGGCGGCCGTTGCAGCTCCGCGAAAACAGGTCCTCAAATCGCGGGAGGTAAACGGCTGACATCACTGCCCCCTCTTTGTTGATCTGAAACACAAATTCAAAGCATATTATCAATCTGTGACCCTTTGGTCATGGAATGACGGATGGGTTTTTCGTTTCGTACAAATTTCGGAAAATGGCGGCAATTTAAAAAAAATCGAATTTTCGCGTTTTTTTTCGCATAAAAAGAAAAATAATAAATGCAAAAATGTATCTATCGAAAAAAACGATCCGTCATTCCGTGAAGACATATTTTCTGAGTATGCTCTCCAAATTTCAGGTCGATATGGTTATTACAGCGGTCAGGAGAATGTCAGCCATTTTTAAAAACGTGTTTTCGAGAAAAACGCGTTTAAAGTTTTGTAATGTGTTTACACAAATGTGTTTATAATTACCGCTAATCGGCAATGCCTGGTCCATAGAGGCATCCCTCCTCTTCTTCTAGCTGCTCATGTTGAGCCGCTAACATCTCCCGCTGGGCACAAAGGACAAGTCTCCCTTAATGGGCCTACCTAAGTGGCATTTTCCAAATTGAAAAAAACAATTTTTAAAAAAATATTTTCGATGGTATCACCTTTCAACAATATTCCCTGAAAATTTCATTGAAATATTCCTGAAATTGAATGAGCTAGAGCTTCCACAAGCGAGCGGTAGCAGCACCATGCTTCAAACTTTAAGGGGCACCACTATTGTGACTACCCAAAAAAAAGATGATTCCCAGGCATTTATTGAACGAAAAATATTGCATAGAATATTTTGTAATTTCGAGGATATATTTGTGTATAAATTATGTATATGCGGTAATTTTTTTGTATAAAAATATTTAATTTTCAGCGACTTATGCGCCATCTCCCGAGCGCCCAAAAATAAAGTTTTCCCACTTCTGTAGTGATTGCGACCTTTAGAGCGCCCGAAATCAAAAAATGAAAAAAGGCCGCTACGCTAGAACGTATTGCCTGTACAATGACGCAGGATTGTTGAAAAAAATTAAAATCCAACAAAATGGCAGAGTTTTGAAAAAAAGTTCCAAATTACGCTAAAAAATCTGATGATTTTTGCATGGCATATTGACATTTTTTGTCCAATTGAAAAACTGGAAAGTCGTTGTGTGAAGAAACAAATAGTTAATACGGTAAAACAAGATTCAAGTCGATCGGGTGGTTTGTATTCGAGTTGGATCTGCAGCAAACTTAAAAAATGTAGTTATGAGAAAAATGCGTTGAAAGATAAAAATATTGTTTTCTTTGTTATGCATCGATAAAGTAGTAGTAAGGTATACTTGAAGATATAGACTATCGAAAAATGCAACAAAAAATTCGATTTTTTAGCGTCACTTTTTAGCGTAGTGGTGCCCCTTAAGGCCTCACCCCCACTTGTAGTGCAAAAAAAGGCCTTTTTCATGAATTTTTTTAAAGAAAACTACAAAACTTTTTTAATCGATCAATATACCATCTTAAAGAACACATCTTGAAGAACTTTCAGTAATTTTTTTATTGAAAAATATTACATTGTTTAGTGGCAAATGGCCGTCAATGAAATAATGTTTTTATATACACGGTTTGCGGTGACCAACATTGCGGAGAAGTGGATCATCTGAAAAAAAAATGCGGATGGATTTAGTCAAATATAAGTATAAACTAGTCTTTAATCGAAGGATTTTAAAAAATATTCATTTTTCACAAAATGGCGGACGGTCAAAGTTAATGGTTCGATTTTTACGAAAAAAAACGGCCGTTTTTTGGCTATAAAACGGCCATTTTTTTCGAAAAACAAAATCGAACGATTAAAGACTACATTTTTATGTATTAAATAAGCCTGCAAAATTTCAAGAAGATCGGTTCATTAGTGTTCGAGTAATCTTGGTCACCGACTTCAGAAATGCCATTTTGAGAAAAACGCGTTTAAAGTTTCAATTAGCCGGTCATTCACACAACGGATTCTTCTCTTTCAACGCTCATATCTCAGTCAATTTTGTTCGGATCGACTTGAAATTTTCAGGACATATTCTCAGATACTTAGATTTCAAAAAAATGCAATAAAAAAAATCGATTTTTTCAAAATCGCAAGTGGGGGTAACCCCTTAAACGCGTTTTCCTCGAAACACTGTTTTCAAAGTCAGTGGACATGATATCTCGAGAACCACTCCATAGATTATTTCCAAATTTACAGGAGATACTACGAGAAACATTTAAAGGTCGTTGACGATCTCCCTTTTTCAAAATCCATCTTCATTTTTTAATAATTACGTAAAATTGACGACTTTTTTCAGAGATTTTGTATGCTCGAGTTTCACTCCGTCGCCACGTTGTTAAAAAAAATGATTTAAAACATCGGCGATCGTCAACGACTCATATTTATTGTTATCTTAAATAACCCGTTTGGTTTTTAGATTTCGGATGGACCGTTTAAGCTGGAGAGTGTCCACCGCCAAAATTGCGAAAAACGTCATCTGCCGGCTGTTTTTGTAGTTTTTCTGTATTTTTGGTTTTCTTTTACGGCTCTCAATATATGTATCTTTGTGATAAAAAAATGTTTCTCTTTCACCAACCGTTTCTCAGAAAAAATCTGGAATTTGGCCATTTTTTTGGCTCTCTGGGTAGACGTAGCCCCTTAATGTGAAATCACATGCACGAGATTCATAATGTGCTCTCGAGCATTACGAGTCTCAGCTGCTAATCCTATACGTTCGGTAGTGGAGATAGAAAGATTACAAATCCGCCGTGACCGTGAACGCGATATCTCGCGCGATATCCAACACTTCGGATAAAATAATTCACGGCCACTACGCTGCGGTAATACGCTTATCGAGCTGGACGTTCGCGTTCACAGCGATCTAGAATGCCCGAGGTATCGAGAGCCAGAAATAGTTCGTGCTTTATCCTTTTTTTTTAAAGATCAAAGGTGTTTGGAATTTATCGCAATAAAATTAACTATCGCCATAATTTATATCACTGCAATTATGGATAACGAAGAAGACAGAATGACCAATCGTTTGTTCAAGGAGGGTCGAGCTTTCCAGCGACGAATTCTAAAGCATGCTAATTTTTATAGACGTCGATGCCTCCCATGGCAATTCAACTTCGATATAAAAATTCTTGTGACAAAAAAAAATAGTTATTTCGTAGCAGTCAATTTCTCTTGCAGGTTTCATTAAGGGGCAACTTATTTGGAGGGGTTTTTCTCGAAACGATGTTTAAAAAATGGTGTACATAATTTCTCGACATCTAATGAATGAATTGGCTTGAAATTTTGTACACTTATTCAGTGTGATACTAGTTTAGTCTTGACCGATGTTTTCCTTTTTAACATTTTTTTTCCATGAGTTATTAAGAATGGCAATGTAATTCTTCCTTGTAAAGTCGGAAAAAACATTTAAAATTGTTTTTTCACGTTTGAAACACGACAACAAAAAACAGCTCGGTCAAGTCTTAGCCAAGATAAGTAATCTATCCTAAAAAAACTCGTTTTTTTTTTGTTTTATATAAACTGAAATGAAGGCTGGCGAAAATCAAGTACACCGAAGAGCCCCGTATGTTAAAATTTCGTTGATTACAATATTTTTAATGAAATTTAGTACATCTAAATAAATGTCCAAACGATTTTGCAATCACCTTACTTATTCGTTCGATTTTTTTTTAATAACCCTGATTTTCAGGTCGTCACGGTAGCCTAACCCCTTAATAAATATGTAGCGCAAGTCTGTACGTTCGTTTTTTCAACCTGAAGTTGAACTCGTAGGGTAGAATACAATACTAAAACGTTGTCTATGAATTTTGGAAATTTTTAGCCTACATTTTTAGCTTTTTGGCCTTTAAATTGTCGATACCATAATCTTTTTTTTTCTTCAGAAAAACGATGTGGAGAAACTTGCAGAAACTTCAAAGTTGAACTTTCGTTGGACGTATAAAAAAAACCAGCATGTCACTGTATCAGTAATTAAAATAAAAAAATGTATTCGAAACATAATTTGATAATTTAAATGAATCATTTTTCTCACAAAAGTTAAATTTTTCGTTCGCCTACACGTCTTGGCCTAGTCCACTATGAGTTCGCTAAACCGCCATCAATTTCCCAAGCCCTAATAAACCTTCGCAGGAAGCTAAATACTACACTGAGAAAAAAATCATTGATCCAATATCATTGGTGTTATCGAATGAAATTTCGTTAATTCAATTGTAAAATTGTTGGTGTAAATAATCGGATTTATTAGTCCAAACAAAACTCTATTGACTTTAATAACATGATAAAATTAAAAGTTTTCTTTCATTCAAAAGATATATTGTTAGCCGAGAACAATATATTATTGAAACTATCTAAAAAAATATCGCGAACAAATTATATAGTTTTGAATGCATTTTCTGCAACGAACAAAAAAGCGTTTCAATTCATAACATGAATATTGTTGATTCAAGTACACAAGAAAAATAGAATTTCGCTCGTTTTATTTAGATAAAATTTCTATTGAGTAAACATGTCATTTTATTTTTTTCACCATATCCGATATTGATTTCCAAGTACACTATTCGTTAAAATATTAATATTTTATTTTGGTTGAACAATATTAAGTAAATGTCTGAATTGGTTAAAAAATTATGCGAAAGTAAAATTTGTTTCTTGCGCATTTGGTTGAAAAAATTCAACCAAATCATGGCCGAGCGCCACCGAAATTATAGGTGTGAGGAAACCCGTAGTTCTCGGAGTAACCGCTAGAAGCCGCACGCGCGCTCGTTTCTCGTAAGCGTACCGCGAACCGAAAATCTACTTAAACGCCGGAGAAACTCTAAAGAGTACCGCTTCTTGGCCTGTGGCTAAGATCAAAGTGCAGTATCTGTTCTTATCAGTTGAATATCTGATATTCTCTCCATGAATATTCCATTGGATATCTGACATTCTCCCCACTATTACCGTGGATGATCATTCTAATGCTCACTTTTTATTTAATATTTCAAACAAATTGAAAAACTTACGTCCCATGGCATTTTCGTTTCGATGCAGCAAAGAAATAATTAATTCTAGTGATCATATTTTTGTACGAATGAAAAAATGTTGTAGCAACCGCTTAATTACTTCATCCATACATCTACGGATTGTATATAGAATGATTTCAATAGAAAATAATTTTATTCGAAGGATAATGTAGATATTCAGAGAACAGAAGAGCTTTCAGCGAACAGAAGAGATAAAATAATATGTTATTTAAATCAATAACATTTTCCAATATTTTATAGTATTGTAACAATCTCATATATCGGTGGCACTCTGCAGCGTTATTTTATTGCACATTTATTTAGATCCACCAATATATTTTTTTGATTCAATTAGTTTTTTTTCTCAGTGTATAAATTCTATATACGACAATCGAAATGCCCGTGCATTAAAAATTTCCGAAATCGAAGAATAACAGACAATCTATGAAATAACTCAAATAAAAAACAACCCCAGTAATAAACTCGAATCCCCACTTGACCAAAAATTACAAATCAAATTCCAATTCGATGGCAAGCTCAAGGGGAGATATACACCTAGATGGTCGAAAAAATTGATTTTTTTTGCATTTCCTTGAAGTTTGAGGTCTCCAGAATGTCTGGTGAAAACGGCAAGTTATTATTTCGATAAATAAGCCAGTTACAGCCAAGAAAGTGAAACGTGTTTTGCGGCGCCGAGCTGACAGGCTTTTCACATCGGTACCCAAAATTTCTCGAAAACCAATGAACCGATTGCCTTGAGGTTTTTTTTTGTGGTTATTCTACACACCATTATCTAGTACGTGTCAGAGGATTTTTTTCCGTTACTTAGTTTTTGTTTTGTAGGAAAAATAATAACTAATTTTTGGCTCAAAAATCACTATTTATGTTCAAACGTCCGCCATTATGTCATAAATCGATATTTTCAAACTCTTCTATGACAACTACTAGATTATAGTATCTAATTTAATAATCTTTTTGGTTTTTTTTTTCAGATGATTTTTTAAGAAACCCCAGTGGGTACCGTATACACAGATTTTTTACGACGCTCCAAGGATCATACAATATCCTTGTATATTTTTAATATTTTTAAATAAAGAACATTAAACATATTTTTGAATATATATACTTTTAGATAACTAAAACACCAATCGGAAAGTTCTAATAGTTTTCCTTGAAAAAATTCACAAGAATGACCTTTTTCCGGCTCCTAGGTGTATATCTCCCCTTAAGGGGTTACCCCGACTTGCGATTTTGAAAAAATCAATTTTTTTTATTGCATTTTTTTGAAGTATAAGTATCTGAGAATATGTCCTGAAAATTTCAAGTCGATCCGAACAAAATTGACTGAGATATGAGCGTTGAAAGAGAAGAATCCGTTGTGTAAACGACCGGCTAATTGAAACTTTAAACGCGTTTTTCTCAAAATGGCATTTCTGAAGTCGGTGACCAAGATTACTCGAACACTAATGAACCGATCTTCTTGAAATTTTGCAGACTTATTTAATACATAAAAATGTAGTCTTTAATCGTTCGATTTTTTTTCGAAAAAAATGGCCCTTTTATAGCCAAAAAACGGCCGTTTTTTTTCGTTAAAATCGAACCATTAACTTTGACCGTCCGCCATTTTGTGAAAAATGAATATTTTTTAGAATCCTTCGATTAAAGACTCGTTTATGCTTATATTTGAATAAATCCATCCGCATTTTTTTTTTCAGATGATCCACGTCGCCGCAATGTTGGTCACCGCAAACCGTGTATATAAAAACATTAATTCATTGACGGCCATTTGCCACTAAACAATGTAATATTTTTCAATAAAAAAATTACCGAAAGTTCTTCAAGATGTGTTCTTTAAGGGCGGGGTAAAGTTAATTCGGCGAAAAAAGGCATGTTGTTAAGATTATTTTTTTTTGGCGTAAGGAATAGTGTTCGTTTATTGAAAAATTTACATATAATAAAGTAATATTTGAACAACATTCTCCTAAATTTGCATTGCAAAATATTCAAAATTGAGCGAGTGAAAATTAAACCCCGGAGGCGCCTCGAAAAAAAGTTGGTTTGCGGTGTGCACCATAACTCGCAACAGAATCATCTGAAACAAAAAAATCAAAATGCATTTGTTAAAGGAGATGTTTCTCAAGGTAATGACGGGAGGATTTTTTTTCGATTTTTCGATTTTTCGTAGCACTTGGGAGCCAAAAACCCGATTTTTGCTAAAAAAAAATCGGCTAATTTGTTGTTGAAAAATTAGTAATTATTAAAAAAAAACAAAAAAGCTCTGGACAATACCTGGTGAATTATGTGAAGAAGTACTGTGCAAAATTTCAAAGCGATTGGTCCAGTAGATTTTGAGTTATCGTGCACACGGACTTCAAATATAACAAGTCTCAGAAAAACGGTTTGAAAAACGCAGAAGAGTTTGGTCGCTTAGCGCTCATTGCACATAAGTTTAAGAACACTTCTCGATTGCATAAAAATTTTAACACAATATTCTTGATATATTATGCATTCATTTAAAAATTAAAAAAAAAATTTAAATACTTTACCCTGCCCTTAAGATGGTATATTGATCGATTAAAAAAGTTTTGTAGTTTTCTTTTAAAAAATCCACGAAAAAGGCCTTTTTTGCGCTACAAGTGGGGGTAAGGCCTTAATCGCAATACCTGATAAGCCCAGCTGACCGCAAACTCGAAATAACTATATTAATATTTTGTTCACAGATCGAAACGATTGGTACGTTAAACCAGATAAAATAAATCCTGAATTCTCCCTATCGGATTATAGTTATTCATTCCCTACAACGATAAATAATGAGCTGGATACCAGCGCGATAGGAATCCCCATATGTGTTTTGCAAAAATCGCTGATAGATACCAAGTCCTTCTGCATTCGTATACATACAAATATGTAACACACGTACGGAAAATATCCGTCTACACACCCACGCACATACGTATAAGCTATCAGCACAAAAGTTTTTCCCGATCACGTGGCCTCCTCCGGCGTATAGATCATTCGCGGCGAACGTGATTTCAAGATCAAGGTTCTCGGTGGCGCAATATTAGCATTATATTACCGGGAGGTGGAAAACGATCTGGGTTAGAGCAATAGTGAACGACGCAGCTCGGATATACGACGAGATTTAGCAGACAGAAGTCCACGGAATATATTTCTATTATACAGTCGCACATAGGTGTGGATAGGTGTGTGTGTGTGTGTGTGTGTATGTGTGTGTGTACACGTGTAGATGTTGTCCAGACTGGCGACGACTTGAAGACAGAGTCACCGGTTGGTTTGACTCGTCGAGTCCAGTTGCCTCGTGGTTTGCCGTTGCTTGATTGCTATATACACTCGCTGCTATTGGCCGTGGGTCGCGGTTTTACCTTATGCACCAACACCCGTTCAACCTCGCGCATACGTACGTATACGTATATGAAATGTTTGCTGTTGTTTGCTGCTGCACCGGTGCATGTGAGTCAGTAAGACGCTTGCACTGCGTGCCACGCCCGTTTTACATTCCACTCCGCCTGGCTCGAGCTCCAGGACGAGAAGACCATGAGGACCCTGCTTAAGGGGCTGTACCATTATGAACGCTGAAAATTTGGGTGATTTTCGGGCATTTTTTGGAAGCAAAGTACTCGATTACATTTTTCGGAAAATTACGAATATATTTGGCTATATTCGACCTATGTGACATAATTTTTTCATAGAAAAATATTGAGATCCAAGCGACTTATGCCTTCGGAGGCGGCAAAAAAAAAGTTCTTCCACTGCTGACATGATTTCGGCCGATTGAGTAGCTGAAATCGAAAAAGGAAAATATGTCGTTAAACTGGAAGGTATTTCCTGTACAATGACGTAGGATTTTCGAAAAATATCAAAATTTGACAAAATGGCGGAGTTACGAAAAAAAGTCTGTTTTCTTGCTTATAAAATGGTCGTTTTTTTCAATGTCAAAACGTCAATTTTCATCTAATCTAAAATATCCTACGTCACTGTAGAGTAAATACCCGAGTAAAAATGAATATATATATAAACATATATAATTGTATATTACTTGATCATATACAATTGTATACAAAAATTGGCCAGTTAGAATTTTATATATTTGTATATAAATGTATACAATTGTTTATACTAATGCAAGTTGCAACACAAAGTATACTAATACAAAGCGAACATACAGTTATGTACGATAGTATATGAATATATTCATATACTTGAATATTAAATGTATATAATTGTATATTTATAATTGTATAATTATTATTTATAATTGTATATAATTGTATATACTTGTATATTAATTGCATATAATGTATATGGGGCATTCCATACCAATTCGACCTGGATCTGACCCTCGACCCCTCAAATCTGGTTCCCGATTTTTCCTATCATTACTCTCATTCTATCAAGCAATTACAATTTTTTTAGATTTTTCAAAATAAATTTGAGCGCGTCATGAATTTTTGAATTTTTTTTTTTTTTAACACCTCGTCGGCCATAACCGAAAAATCTGAAAAAATTCCTAAAAATACAGTGGCAGATATAAAAAATATTGGAGTCAAATTCATAATGTCCGGGCTTTTGCTTCAACCCGTTTTTTCGCTTTTTGAGCAAAAAAAATGAAAAAGATAAGAAGCAGAGGTCAATTTACTGTAGACTGCTTCTCGAAATTTTGTATACAGAATACCAGATTTTTAAAAAAATTTCTCCGATTTTTCTAAAGTGTATTTTGTAATTTACGATTTTTTTTTCTTTATCATGGTTGACATAAACTCCAATTCGGGGTTGAAGCAAAAGCCCAGACTTTAAGAATTTTACACCAACATTTTTTATATCTGACACTGTATTTTTGGGAATTTTTTCAGATTTTTCGATTACGGCCATCGAGGTGTTCAAAAAAAAAAAATCCAAAATACATGACGCGCTCAAATTTATTTTGAAAAATCTTTAAAAAAAATCAATTTCTTGATAGAGTGAGAGTAATGATAGGTAAAATCGAGAACCAGATTGGAGGGGTCGAGGGTCAGACCCAGATCGAATTGGTATGGAATGCCCCATATATACTTGTATATAATTGTATATCAATTGATCATATACAATTGTATACAAAAATTGGCCCAATAGAATTTTATATATTTGTATAGGTTTATATACAAATATACAAAATTTTAACGGGCCAATTTTTGTTTACAATCGTATATGATCAATTAACATATAATTATATATGTTTCTATACATTCATTTTTACTCGGGTATATTCAAGAGTACTCAGTTCAAATTTCAAGTCAATCGGATAATTGCTCTTTGAGTTACAATGTCAGCAAATTTGAAAAATCTCATTTCGAGAAAAACGCGTTCAAAGATTAAACTATCGATTTTTGCAAGATAAAATGATATAAATGATAATGATATTCCTGAAAGTATAAACTGACGAAAAAGACAAGAGAAGATCGATTTTTCAAAAGTGTCACACTGGTATAGCCCCTTAAATCTTGCTCTCTGGAACTGGAAGGATGCTGAGCCGAGAATCAATTTACATATCTGCGGAACTAGGTTCGTCCGGGTTTGACGAAATGAATCACCTGTTGATTCAAACGGCAGGTATCCATGAACGACAAAAACACGACGAAACGTTTTGTCATCTTGGCGGATTCAGCGATAGCTCGTCCACAGAATGTTGATGGCTGCGCCACGCCTGGAAAACGCAGCTGGAGGCATCAGACGAAATTTGATGCAGTTTTGTGTATGGCGGGATTCGTCCATCTGCTATTTGGAATGTTGATTTTTTGCAGAATTTTTTGCTGCGCTTGATGAAACGTTCTGCCAATCAAACGAGTCTCTATAATGGAACGACATTTCTGTTTTTATTTTAAGCCTCGATTGCGAAACGTCGAACTTTGTTATGAGCAACCTCGTCGAACTTTTCAATCGTTGAAGAGTCCGCAAATAATCTAGTTATTACCATTTGATTGGAACTTTCCAATAAAATTACTTCGGTTAAGGTAATCCTATCGCTAGGCTTCAATCCACAGAATTTTTTTTTTTTTGAGCTTCACTAAATATATTAATAATCGTCTCTGTAAAATTTTAGGGTCGGTTATCGACCTAATTAGAGAGAAAAATAAATAAAAATTGCGTATTTTTATGGAGGAATTTTGAGACGACATACAAAAACCCAATTTCCGGTCGCTACAAAAGTGTATATAATAGTGGGAATCTGTCAGATTCTTAAAAATAATCGGATTTACATACTTAAGACTTGCAGTAATCCAATGCTCTCAAAATAAATTACGCTTATTGACCTTATTTTTATGCAATATCATGTTTAATTTGAACTTCCGGTATTGGATTTATTACCACTTGCTACGATAAAGAGACGTGACAGCAAGGCAACAGCTGACTGTAGTCCTAACCTCATCTCACTCATTCGAATTTCCACACATATTTCATTTTTAACCGACATTTCTCGCCGACACAAATATTCCACGCTTTTTACCACTCGTGGCCCGAATACAATGCTTTATATTTCCCGCACCTGACATTGTTTTGACAGATCGACGTTGATAAGCATGGAGGTTAAACTCGCCTGGTTGAGTAAAAAAGAGACGGAGATAGAACCAATGTTGCCAAATATGAAACCTAGAAATACTGCGCGAATCGTTGGAATAACTATTTTTTCATTTTTCTAATTGAATGTGAACATACATTAAACAGTTTACACATGGAAAATTTTAGTTATTGCAAATTATTATTTTGCATATGTCAAAAGTATAAATTGTACAAGTCTCAAGCGGGGTGGCAAATAATGCATTACTTTTCGTAATGCATTATCGTTTTCATTACTCATTACATTACATTTTGTAGTGCAAATAATTGCGATTACCCGTTACATTGGATTTTGTTATGTAAACAAGTTTCATTACTCATTATATTGGAATTTGTAATGTAAAAAATTCCATTACCCATTACATTTTAACGGGTAATGGAATTTTTTCACATTACACAGTTCAATGTAATGAGTAATGGAAATATTTTACAGTAAAAATGTAATGTAATGAGATGAATTTTCTTCACATTACAAAATGTAATGTAATGAGCAATGGATTTTTTTACGTTACAAAATATAAGGTAATGAGTAAAGGAATTTTTTCACATAACCAATGCAATGCAATGTAAAAAATCTCTATTATTCATTACAATGTAATGAGGATTATTATTCGTTTCCCATTATTATTATCCCATTATTCCCCTCATTCGTTTGTTCACATTACATTAGTATTGTGAACAAATTCCATTACTCACTACTTTATATTTTGTAATGTAAAAAAATTCCATTACAAAGCTCAATGTAATGAGTAATGGAAATATTTTACAGTAAAAAATGTAATGTAATGAGATGGATTTTCTTCACATTACAAAATGTAATGTAATGAGCAATGGAATTTTTTTACGCTACAAAATATAAGGTAATGGGTAATGGAATTTTTTCACATTACCAATGCAATGCAATGTAAAAAATCTCCATTAATCATTACAATGTAATGAGGATTATTATTCGTTTCCCATTATTATTATCCCATTATTCCCATCATTCGTTTGTTCACATTACATTAGTATTGTGAACAAATTCCATTACTCACTACTTTATATTTTGTAATATAAAAAAATTCCATTACTCATTACATTAAGTTTTGTAATGTAAAAAAAATTCCACTACCTATTACATTGCATTTTGTAATGAAAATGTTTCACATTACAAAATGTGATGTAATGAGGAATCGACATTTTTTACATTACAAATTCCAATATAATGAGTAATAGAATTTTTTTACAATACAAAATATAATGTAATGAGTAATGAACATTTTTCCATTACAAAATCCAATGTAATGAGTAATGGAAATTGTCTACATTACAAAATATAACGTAATGAATAATGAAATTTTTTTACATTACTGAATGTAATGTAATGGGTAATGAAATATTTTTTCATTACCCATTGAAGAAGTAATGAACAATGCATTACATTTTCATTACAAATTTCGCAACCCTGGTCTCCAGTATCATCAGTGGTACGACTAGTGTGAAGTGACAGGATCACCTCAAGTTACATCGACAAATTCATGGCATATGGGCAACCAATCCCAAGTTAACTTTATGGAAACTCCATAAGAGGCCGAACAAATCCGTCGGATGCTGAAACGATGTCAATGAAATGTCAAACATCAAATGCATCACGATTGCAGTAGCATGCAACAAATAATTGTTGTCCAACGCACACACGGCAATAACTACACATTGGTCAAGCATCAATGCCTCAAATGATTGCGCAAACAAATGACGACGGAAGCCTACTTCATCCGTTTTCCGACAGGTTTGTTTGTTTGTTTTTTTTTCGCATAATTTGTCATTGTTTGGTCGTATAACTGGATACTCGATGTTCCCGAGCATCCAAGTGATGACGTCAGTGGATCAGTCGACCAATATCCCAGCAGAGAATTTCTCACTGTACTGCCTGGACGAATAAGGACGTCACGACGAGCATCGACGTAAACAGCAGAGACGGATCATTCCGCGAATCCGAGATATCGTAAAAAATCGAAGCGTGGATTGGTCGTCGCATGGCAGGACCAAAGTCAGCTTTCGTCGTACATAAAACGCTGCAGGGATCGTATAGCGGGCCCCTCAACATCGACCGTTCCGCAATACGTGTGTGTACACAGATCGAGAGTTTCATGGATGTAAGTTGCTCTCCCGCGATCAGATGTGTCCGTACGTACATGCCTGAGTATAAACGTGCGCGCGTGTACGTGCATGAGCACCTTGACTAACATAGGTATATATTGGCCAGGGTTCTTGGCTGAGAGCCTGGCTGGAGAACGGTCAAGGCCATCGACGATGCGGTGGGACGCCTCGGCGAGTTTTGCTCTTGCTTCTTCTGGAAAGCTGTTCTCCTCTCAGAATGTCGAACGATCAGCCAGCAACGCAAAGGAAACAAAAAACGAACATCCACACGCGCACACCTGAGGTTTATATAAGACGCTTGTGTGTTACGGTCGATGCCGAGAAATCCGAAAGTTACGAATACATTGATGTCAATTTAAAATAGATTCGTCTGTGCGGACAAATGGATGAGGGACTGGCCCAAACGATGTCATGCGGAATATTTGGTTGAGTTTTGGGCATGGCTTCGTCCAGTTGCTGATACGAAGGCATATCGACAGCGGAATCAAGCGGAAACCGGATGATCGGTAGGATTATGGAAATTGTCATCAGCAGTCGTTGGGTGGATTGCCATTTGGATTGATGGTTGCAGAGTATTTGTCTGTTTGATTACATTGCGGCTGGTCGACTCCTCATTGGCATCTCCGATGATGGCGACATGATGATCACGGTGAAAACGCCACTGGGCTGCAGCTGCATCTCTGACAGGCGATAGAGCAAAAAACGAATTTGCGGGTACGAGCCGAAAATGGAAAGAGAGGAATGAGCGAGAACGCGGGTTGGGGCGTTCCGCAAACGGTAAATTCGTACGCACTTGGCTCGTTCTCGTCGCGATGCTCGTTCCACGTTCTTCTTCGTCTGGCTATCTTCTGATATTGCTTCGCAGTCAGATATAGCCGGAGAGCCGTATTACCGCTGCTTCGACTGGGAAAAACGAACTGCCTCGCAACCCTCAACCGTATGCAGTCCTTACTTAGATGTGGAACAATCTGCAATGACCATTAGTCATAGAAGGACTTGCCAGGTGAATAAGAACGTCATCCACAGTTTGAAAAAGTCAAGTTTCAAAAACTTAACTCCCGCTAGTGACATAGCATGAATTCATCCAGGCTTTTTTTTCTCTTGAAAGCTCTGCAAATGGGAGAAACATCACAAGAGGACTGGTCATTGGATATCGCTGCTTTGATACTTTGCGCTTGGTCAATTTCGCTTATTGGCTTCTAGGTTCTAGGTTCGATCCCATGTGCGTGCAGAAATATTTTCTTTGAAAAAATCCATTCAGAAGGCCAGGGAATGAGGGTTATGATACAAAATCATTGTGGTAGAACTCTAAATTAAGCATATCCATTTTTTTGGATTTATGAAATATTCCATTGAATATTCTAAAAAATATATTTGAAACAAATAGGATCGTAGTAAGAAACCTACTTTATTTAGATAGATCCTTATTAAATTAAGGCCTTAAGCCACTCTAGAGGCTGAAAAAATAGGCTTTTTAGAATTTTTTTTTCAGAAAAAACTACAAAATAAATCGAGATTACAAAAAAGAGCGTTTATCATACATATCAGTGACTGTATACAATAATTTTTTTAAAGCGATTCATTTAAAAATGGCGGCTGTGCAGCGTTTATCTCAAAACTGGATTTTTTAAGTTGGCCGGAAACATAACTCAGAAAATTTTCTACTGAATCACTTGAAATGTTGAATATATCTTGAAAAATACATTGTCTATGGAAGTACGTAGGTTTTTTTTATGTTGCATAGTTCATTTGTTATTAACAATTATCTGACGATTTTTTAGGCAAATTTTTCGGGAGTGAAAAATATGACGCGATGGTGGTTTCGGAAGCAAAAGCGAACTTCTCTCTTTGGACTGCATGTCAGGCCTTCACTTTTCAAGCCGTCACTTTTCCGATCAGGCCTTGATTTTTTACCCTGATCAGACCGAAATCGGGGAAAGTGTCACAAAAATGATTAGGGCTTGGGTTAGGAAAAATCCTGATCAAGGCATGAAAACAAAATCAGGATGGTAGGGTCGTTTTTATAGCCGGAGCAGTATTTCTACTCGGGTTACATGAGCAATAAGATGGCTATTTGATTTTCGGTAGTTTTGATTCTTGCGTCGATCTTCCCAACATGGAAAATTCAACAATGGATCTAAAAATGTAAAACCGAATTTTATAATTCGGCATTGATGGGGACCTGTACGGTAGTTGGAACCTTTATAGAAATTACTATTAAGGAATTGTCACAGTGTGACCGCCCGAAAAATAGCCGATTTTCTTTCAGGTGGATAGGATAAGCTAATCGGTCTAATTTTTTTTTTTACAAATTAAAGCATCGATAAAGAATACTAAATGATTTTTTTTTGGTTCCTCTTTTATTGTTTAACATTGTTTTTATTTGCGGAAAATTGCGAGGAAAAAAAATGGTGTCCTTCGGTGGCCAGGATTGCGGCCGCAAATTTTATATGAAACAAAAATTTCATATTTGATTTTTAATTTGTAGGAACGCCGCTGTGTTCCTATGGAGGTTTTTTTGTGACATTTGAAAAAATGGCAGCGGTTTGAACAAAAACTATCAAAAATAGCCTTTTTCGACAATTTTCCGTAAAAAAAAATAGGAAGATTAAAAAAAGCTTCAATAGCAACATAAGGAATAGCGTAAAGAATGTTCTGTTCAAATTTCAAACGGATAGCTTGACAACTCTTTCTTTGAGAGTGGCCACCGTTTTGAAAAACACCATCCCGAAAAAAACGCGTTTAAAGTTCTAAGGAAGGCTGTTAAGAAAGGCGTAACTTTTTCTAAAAAGGCTGTAGTGATCTAAATAATTCGAATTTAGATCTAAAAATTGGACAGAACGTTTATAACCGTGTATACTATCGGATAATGCAAAAAAAATCGATTTTTTGAAAATTTCACACTGCGATGATTCCTTCGCGAGTATTGCAATGAATTATCGGTTATCAAACAATATTATCAAACATTGATTTTTCTCTCAATGACTCATACTGAAATCATGTTTTTGGTTGGGGGGTGCGGAGAAAGAATACAGTTAACTTGTGAAGTGATGAGAGCTTGGAGTTTCGCTTGCTTTTTCGCTTACCGAACATTGAATATGCACATACGCTGGAAGATTCCGTCGTTCGGACAGAGTGTCAAAATTGAAAGTATAAATAATACTGGCCTGTATTGCCTTTGAAGGACTGTCAGTTCGTTCGTTTTCGATCGTGTCTTGCCAATTTTGTCGACCCGTTTTGCGGTAATTCTTTCCTTACAAGGAACGTCACTTTGGTGTTCGCCTTCAGTTTGGTCGAAACTCGTGTATATGGTAGAGCAGCAAAAACTATTAGATGGGTATTTTCTTTTTGCGACGACAAACGGGCTTAAGGGGTGTAACCCTAAAGGGATGTACCCCTTAGGGTAAAGCATGTCAAGGGCTAATTTTACAGTTTTATCCGCAAGAAGTCCACCGTTTTACTAAAAGAGAAAAGCAAATGCTTTTAAAGCATAACGATCAGATATCCACTAAGGGTAGATTTAAAAAAAAATTAAGAGATGAAACAGTTCTTTATTGTTGTTCCTCTCACTCCACATTTAAAAGGGGTGCATTAAATCGGACGTAGGAGGTAACACTTTAGAGAGCGGACCACATGAACGATTACGCGTTTTTGCATTTTTGCCGGATAGCAAGCTTAAGGGGATAAACATTCATTCATTCAGTCAAGGAACAAACATAACCTTATACATTTTCGACGATTTTTAATGGAAATTGAATATCGTGGAGTAGATGAATAGAAAATTTGCATTTAGTGGATGAAAATGCATAGGTAACCTAGGCTACATAAACTGGGTTACCTTAGTCCAAAGTCTAAGGATTTCGAGTTATCATGGTGAGTATGATTTTTGGAAAATTCACAAAATTAGGTACTATCTCATACATAATGTTCAAACAGACAATAATTGGTAACTACAAACTTATTTGCATCTTAGCTTAATGTGTATTTAATCGACAAACACCACTACAATCATCTCTATCCACACAACCAACTAAATAGGATGTGTTGAATTATTAGAAAATTGTCAAAAGATAAAAATACATCTTATATTAATGGTATTTTTTAAAAATAACATTAACTTAAGAGGTAAACGAGTTAGTACCTAATTTTGGGACATTTTCCAAAAATCATACTTACCATGATAACTCGAAATCCTTAGACTTTGGACTAAAGTAACCTGGGTTAGGTATGTTCATAACAAGGTAACCTATCACCCCTTAAGGCTTTACATCGACCTTCCTAACACTCATACACACACATACGCATATATATATATATGTGTGTGTGTGTATGTATGTATGTATGTATGTATATGAATGTGTATATATATATATATTAGACTGATTCAAAAAAAAAAATTTCCTTCTGGATTCTCGTGCTATTGCTGGGCACTGATAAAACAAAATTTCTCTAAAAAGATGGGCGCGGTCACTCAATTTTTAGAGGTGGCTATCTCGACTTTTTTGTATTTGAATTTTTTTTAACGAACGTATTGCATTTAAGCATAGTCATGGCTTCGGATTACGGATAAAAATCACATCCAGCATCTTTTTCGTGACAAAAATAAACTCTAACAATTTGAAAAGGGTGCAATATTCACAATTCAAATCCAGGTAGATCAATAATGGCGTCTATACTACTCTCGTTATTCATGTAGATTTATTTATACGCATTAACATTTCGCACTTTTTACGAAAAATTAAATTATAAGCTTTTATTCATAAATCGTATATTTACATTTTCAAAATGCTACGCTTATATTATCTTCAAACTCATTTACATTTCTTCCCAGCCATTCTCAAGTTCGTTAACATTTTGGGCAGAACGAAAATGTGCAACGTTGAACAGTTTGTCCAAATCTCTCTTAAATTTACGCTTCTTCGATATTTGTGACGGCAAATTCTTTTTAACTCGATTTTTTAAAAGTTGTTTCCAGACTAGATGGAGTTTTATTGATTTCAAGATTGCGTTATTCAATCGACGCGTTGGAATTTCAGCACATTTCCATTGTTCGAAAATTTCTTTCATCGTTTCGTGTGCACTTCGACGTATGGTCAGTTTTTCTCTGTTATGTTTGTAAAAGAACAAACTCAAAACTTTTCCGATTTTTATCCGTAATCCGAAGCCATGACTATGCTTAAATGCAATACGTTCGTTAAAAAAAATTCAAATACAAAAAAGTCGAGATAGCCACCTCTAAAAATTCAGTGATCGCGCCCATTTTTTTAGAGAAATTTTCTTTTGTTAGTGCTCAACAATAGCACGAGAATCCAGAAGGAAAAAAAATATTTTTTTTTTTTTAATCAGTCTAATATATATATATATATATATATATATATATATATATATATATATATATTAGACTGATTAAAAAAAAAAATATTTTTTTTAAATTAAAATTTTTTTTTTTAAATTAAAAAAAATTTAAAAAAAAAAATATATATATATATATGTATGTATGTATGTATGTATGTATGTATGTATGTATGTATGTATGTATTTGTAACAATAAGAATGCGTAAGTTCGCAGGGTCTATGCCATACATAATGGATACCAATATCGGTTGGTGGCAATATAACTAGAGTAAATCTTCCCACAATCCACCCGCGGTCGAAACCCTTCGAAGTACGAGGGGCGACGGAGACGTTACCCAGTTAATATTGCATTACGACCGCTCGTAAATATTTTTCAAATAATTACTCGCTTCCCGAAGGATCGGTAAATTACGTCCTCCTGACGACATAACAAGGAGAGGGTACATCGGCATAATTGCGGAGACTCGGAGCCACTGCGACCATTCGAACGACCGCTATTATTCCTTCCGAGAAAAAGGACAAACCTCCCTTACCCCGATGCCGATACAGCATCGGCCCAAGAGAGTTTCATGACTTTATTAGTTCAATATTTTCCGATAATTCTCAAATTTGAACATTTTTCGTCGTAAGGTATATGGCGAATTCGCGAGACGATGTTTTTAGCACAATGGAAATTGCAAACACGTCCATTAACTTTCACGTTGCGATGATTTGCGTTGTGCAATTTGATGGAATAAGTAAATACATTGCTTAAGGGGTTAGACTACTGTGACGACTCGAAAATCAGGGTTATTAAAAAAATTAATTTTGAAGGAATAAGTAAGATGTTTCGAAAATCGTGTGGACATTTTTTGTATGCACATTAACAAAGTTGTGTACCAAACTTTATCAAAAATATTAATAATTGGAGGAGATATGAACGATCTTGTGAAGGACCTTCGAACGTGAGGGGCTCAACGATGATCTGAAATAAGAAAAATGTTTTTTTCATAAAGTAATGTTGACTAAGACTAGACCGAGGTATTTTTTGTCATTGTGTTTCGATCATCGAAAAAAAAATTGCATTTTTTTCGATTGTTCAAGGAAAAAAGACATCATTATTGTTAATAAGTAAAACAAAATGTTAAGAAGAAAAACATCAGTCAAGACCACTGTTACACTGAATGAGTAAATCAAATTTCAAATTAATCCGTTTATCGTATGTCGAGAAATCGTCTACGCCATTTTGAAAAACCCAGTTTCAAGAAAAACGCGTTCAAGGGGGGAGATACGTTCAGGCGCGGAAAAATTTACCGATTTTCATGATTTTTCTAAAGGAAAGATTTCTCCGCCATTTTTTAGACTCAGGGAATGCTTTGTTACTACTTTTGGCGGCTACATGCCATTTTGTTATTAATCTTTAACAATGGCGGCGGTATGGTCTTCAAAACTAGCGCGACGTATAGCTAAAAAACTAATCGACGGATTCATCGATTAGCAACATTTCTCACTTTTTCTTGGTCCATATTCTGCGTGTGAGTGTTAAGGGGTTACCCCCGCTTGCGATTTTGAAAAAATCGATTTTTTTTTATTGCATTTTTTTGAAGTATAAGTATCTGAGAATATGTCCTGAAAATTTCAAGTCGATCCGAAGAAAATTGACTGAGATATGAGCGTTGAAAGAGAAGAATCCGTTGTGTAAACGACCGGAAATTGAAACTTTAAACGCGGTTTTCTCAAAATGGCATTTCTGAAGTCGATGACCAAGATTACTCGAACACTAATGAACCGATCTTCTTGAAATTTTGCAGGATTATTTAATACATAAAAATGTAGTCTTTAATCGTTCGATTTTTTTTTTTTCGAAAAAAATGCTCGTTTTATAGCCAAAAAACGGCCGTTTTTTTTTCGTTAAAATCGAACCATTAACTTTGACTGTCCGCCATTTTGTGAAAAATGAATATTTTTTAAAATCCTTCGATCAAAGACTAGTTTATACTTATATTTGACTAAATCCATCCGCATTTTTTTTTCAGATGATCCACTTCGCCGCAATGTTGGTCACCGCAAACCGTGTATATAAAAACATTATTTCATTGACGGCCATTTGCCACTAAACAATGTAATATTTTTCAATGAAAAAATTACTGAAACTTCTTCAAGATGTGTTCTTTAAGATGGTATATTGATCGATTAAAAAAGTTTTGTAGTTTTTTTTTTTTAATTCATGAAAAAGGCCTTTTTTTGCGCTACAAGTGAGGGAAAGGCCTTAATAAAAGAAAAATCTTCATTGGTTTTTTTTTCAGATCAATCCCGCTGACGCTACGTGTCACGCCGTCTGAAAAGATCCGCCGCAACCCAGCAACTTTTTTCCTCGCCTAAAGGTATATTGCCCCTTGAAGTTTCGGCAATTCTATCGTTGTAATCATAAGTTTACCTTCAATCTGCGATTCCTGCACCATATGATGGACCTTCCTCTCCAATTTGAGTTGCCTCAAGGGCCGAACGAGCGTTTGTCATTTTCACAGTAGCCGAAGGAGTTTCGGGACACTTGGCAAAATATTACCATTTGATTAAAATTTATACAGTAAATTCTTTGTTATTCACTGAATGTGCGCTCCAAATTTTAAAATGATCGTCTACACCGTTTCGATAAAATTTATAATTGAAAAAACACTTTTCAACATGGAAAAATGCCTACAGTTATCGCATGAAAAAAGTGTGAAGAAATGTTCAAAGTGTTATGCAAAACCGTCAAATCACTCAGTACATTATTATCATTTTGTCATCACTGTCACAATGTAGCCCATATGTTATCTGATCATAGGCATCTCCCTATGTTAGAAAGTGTTTTTCAATTGTAAATTTTATAGAAATGGTGTAGACGATCGATTTAAAATTTAGAGAGTGCATTCAGCATATGACAAGGAATTTATTGAATAAATTTGAAGCAAATGGTAATTGCTGTAAAATTGAAATGTAAAATTCAAAAATAAAAAATACTGAGCGATTGGAACGAAGTTTATTTTTTTCCCAAACATTTTCGCAGTGTTTTGCTCACTATTTTGTTATTTTTGCAATTTTTTTTCTTGATTCTAGGTCAACGTATACACAATATTGTACAAAGTAAAAATATGTTTGATTTTCTTGCTTCAGATCACCTGTCCGGGACTTAGGACTTCCGCAAGCGAAGAATGTCATTGCCCGCGACATACGTGGTTCCTCCCACCCCCACCACCATGTATTGTCAAACTTAAAAAAAATATTTTCATGTTCAATAAAGACCGCTCAGTCAACATACCAAATATCAACATTCCATATTTAATTCTTTTCGCATAAAAAAATTGGTGAAAAATCGAACATTTTTTGGCACCAACAAGGCAGAAACTTCCCTTAAGGGGAGATATACACCTACATGGTCGAAAAAATCGATTTAGAAGCTATGAACATTCCGTCGACCGTAGAAGACCTGCACTATGGGCCTGGTATCGATGATTCCATGTAAGTTGACAAATTTCATGATTCATTCATTCCCAAATATTTTCAAACGCGTTTTTCTCAAAACCACGTTTTTCAAATCGGTACCCAAAATTTCTCAAAAACCAATGAACCGATTGCCTTCAGGTTTTTTGCAGTTATTCTATACACCATTATCTAGTACTTGTCATAGGATTCTTTTCCCTTACTTAGTTTTTGTTTTATAGGCAAAATAATAACTAATTTTTGGCCCAAAAATCACTATTTACATTCAAACGTCCGTCATTTTGTCATAAATCGATATTTTCAAAATCGGCTATGACAAGTACTAGATTATAGTATCTAATTTAATAATCTTTTTGCCTTTTTTTCAGAAGATTTTTGAAGAAACGCCAGTGGGTACCGTATACGCAGATTTGTTCACGACGCTCCAAGGATCATACAATATTCTTGTACATTTTTGATATTTTTAAATAAAGAAAATTCAACATATTTTTAAATGTATATACTTTTAGATAATTAACGGAGACTTTGTCCCGGATTGAGCAGCGGGAGATGTTAGCGGCTCAACATGAGCAGCTAGAAGAAGAGGAGGGATGCCTCTATGGACCAGGCATTGCCGATTAGCGGTAATTATAAACACATTTGTGTAAACACATTACAAAACTTTAAACGCGTTTTTCTCGAAAACACGTTTTTAAAAATGGCTGACATTCTCCTGACCGCTGTAATTAACATATCGACCTGAAATTTGGAGAGCATACTCAGAAAATATGTCTTCACGGAATGACGGATCGTTTTTTCGATAGATACAGTTTTGCATTTATTACTTATCTTTGTATGCGAAAAAAAACGCGAAAATTCAATTTTTTTTAAATTGCCGCCATTTTCCGAAATTTGTACTAAACGAAAAACCCATCCGTCATTCCATGACCAAAGGGTCACAGATTGATAATATGCTTTGAATTTGTGTTTCAGATCAACAAAGAGGGGGCAGTGATGTCAGCCGTTTACCTCCCGCGATTTGAGGACCTGTTTTCGCGGAGCTGCAACGGCCGCCATTTTGGCTTGTTTAAAAAAAAAAAAATTTTAACGTTCTGTATATCATGAATAAAAGCAAGAAAAAAACTACACTCAAAAAGCTTTACTCGTTTCCTTTAAAAAAAATAAACTGTAAACACCTGAAATATGGCACTCCAAGGACAAAGTCGCCCTTAAAACCCCAATCCGAAATTTCAAATAGTTTTCCTTGAAAAAAATTCACAAAAATGACCTTTATTCCGGCTCCTGGGTGTATATCTCCCCTTAATTTCGAACAGCGAAGCACCTCCTGCGTGCAGAATTGTTCAATCAGGTCGTTCAAGGACACGCAGATGCGTTATTCCTAACTGTACATAATCGAGTACATTGTCAACCCGGAATCATCATTCAGGGTGTCCTTGTCTATTTCCTTCATTCGCCCCCAACGAAAAAAAAAAGAGAAGATCCGCGAAACGGCATTCACCGGAGCGTCTCGGGATTGGTACGCGAGGCGTGAGGAAAAGTGAGTTCGGCGAAGTGGTCGGACGTAAGAAGGAGCAGGAGCATCAGCGAAGCGTCTCGTTGAGCTGATGCTGTTCCGTGGTACGAAGAGAGCCTGGCAAAGCGAAACGAAGCGAACCGAACCGCGGCGAAGAAGCGAGCGAATGAGCAACAACAGCAGCAACAAGAAACGACTTGAAGCGATGATGGCGTCCCTCCTCGCGGTGTGGATATAAGAATGTTCGGTCATTGACTGCCGGTGGCCGGCGATCCGCGAGCTCCGTCCAAGGACACCCGCTCGACGACCGACGGTCGCATCACCACCACCACCACGACGATCACCGCGGCCAACGCCATCCCGAGAAAACATCGCGAAAAGAAATGAAGAGCTCTCGATCTCGCGGAATCTGCCGCTCACC
>OZ023321.1:4080225-4119608 GCA_964007375.1 Ophion obscuratus
AAACTTTATCGATGGAAAATCATGTGCTGGTTACGACTTTTACAGATCGAGCTCGATCGAACTCTGGGTCCGGTACACATTTGTGTAAAAAATTGGTCTCTTAGGGTAAATAAGGCCCAAATACACTATATAAGGCCTGGGCGAGGATGAGACCTGAAAAGTTGTGAACACCAAACGATTTTGCATCGAATATTAGATTGCCCCAATCCATTTCAGCAAGAAATCAAGACAGGTCCATTTTTAGGTCGTGCGTTTCATCAATTGGGACCAATTTCAATGTAGCGGTCCAATCGAGTTGCTGACTTCCTTGTCGATGCTAAATCATCTGCTGATTACGAATATTCCAGGTAGAACTCGATCGCACTAAAACTTGTGGCCCGGCAAACGTTTGTATGAAAAAATCGATCTCTTGGGCTAAATAAGACCCAAATAAGCTAAATCAGGCCCAAATAAGTTAAATAAGGCCTGGGCGTGCATAAGACCTAAAAATTTGTGACCACCAAACGATTTTGCATCATCTAAGAGCCTGCCCCAATCCATTTCAGCAAGAAATCAAGAACGGTCCAATTTTAGGTATTGCGTTCCATCAATTGGGACCAATTTTAATCTAGCGGTCCAATCGAGTTGCCGACTGTTGTCAATGTAAATAATGTGCTGATTACGATATTTTTTCAGGTGGGACTTGATCGGACCGAAATTTTTCATTCGGCTCACATTTATATTTATAAAATCGATCTCCTGCCTAAATAAGGCCCAAATAAGCTAAATAAGGCCTGGGTGAGGATGAAACCTAGAAATTCGCGATCGACAAACGATTTTGCACCGTCTAAGAGCCTGTCCCAATCCATTTCAGAAAGAAATCAAAACAAGTCCATTTTTAGGGCTTGCGTTCAATCAATTGGGACGAATTTCAATTTAGCCGTCCAATCGAGCTGCCGACATCCTTGTCGATGCAAAATCATCTGCTGATTACGAATATTCCAGGTAGAACTCGATCGAAACGAAACTTTTGGTCCGACACGCGTTTATATATAAAAAGAACATCGATCTGCTGAGCTAAATAAAGCGGGGACGCGAATGGGACCTGAAAGTTCATGACCAGCAAGCTATGTTGCATCCAATAAGAGGCTGCCTCGATCCATTTCAGGAAGAAATCAAGAAACGTTCAATTTCGGGGCTTACGTTACATGAAGCGGACCAATTTCAAACTAACGGGTCTAATCGAGTTCCTGACACCCTTGTCGATGCTAAATCCTCTGATTACGAATTTTCCAGGTAGAACTCGATTGGAGCAAAAGTCTTGGTCCGGTACACATTTATCTTTAAAAAATCCATTTTCAGGGCTAAATAAGGCTGAGACGCGAATGCGGAAATTGAAAATTCGCAATCACCACACGATTTCGCATCGAATAAGAGCCTGTCCCAATTCATTTCAGCAAGAAACCAAGAAAGGTCCATTTTTAGGTATTGCGTTCCATCAATTGGAACCAATTCTATTTTAAGGGGCTATACCAGTGTGACACTTTAAAAAAATCGATTTTTTTGCCTTTTTCGACAGTTTACACTTTCAAGAATATCATTATCATTTATTTCAATAACATTTTATCTTGCAAAAATCGACAGTTAAATCTTCAAACGCGTTTTTCCTCGAAATGAGATTTTTCCAATTTGCTGACACTGTAACCCAAAGAGCAATTATCCGATTGACTTGAAATTTGAACTGAGTACTCTTGAATGTTTTTACTCCACAATGACGTAGGATATTTTCGATTGGATGGAAATTGACGATTTGGCATTGAAAAAAAAACGAAGATTTTATAGGCAAGAAAACAGACTTTTTTTCATAACTACGCCATTTTGTTAGATTTTGATTTTTTTTTCGAATAATCCTACGTCATTGTACAGGAAATACCTTCCAGTTTAATGACATTTTTTCCTTTTTAGGTTTCAGCTACTCAATCGGCCGGAATCATGTCAGCAGTGGAGGAACTTTTTTTTGCCCCTCCGAAGGCAGCTTGGATCGCTTGGATCTCAATATTTTTCTATGAAAAAATTATGTAATATAGGTCAAATATAGCCAAATATATTCTTAATTTTCCGAAACATTCTATCGAGTACTTTTCTTCGAAAAAAATTCCGAGAATCACCCAAGTTTTCAGCGTTCACACTGGTATAGTTTCTTATCGATGCAAAATCATGTGCTGATTACGATTTTTTCAGGTACAACTCCATCGGATCGAACATACATACAATTATGGACAGTATCCCTATAGCTCTAGTAAATGTATGCATTTTCTACGTCCAACCCAGTCGCGCTTGGGAAAAAAAAATCACTGGTTGATACATGAGTCTGTAGCTAAATGACAATGAATTACTTTCCCAACAGATCATCAATAACCATCATCTACTTCCTTCAAAGCTTAATTACGATGATAATTATTTCACCAGTTCCACAACTCTTTGACCTTGTTTGCATTACTCGGTTTACCTGTAGCTACAGTCGTACGGAATTCCCATTTCGATTGTAAAACGTTGAAGACGCACGGACGATAGGGGATCATGGGAATCATACATGGATGGGAAAAGGGATATGAAGAAAAATCTGGATTATACGATCGTGAATTTCCCATGGTGGAGTTCGTGCTGCACGCATTTCCGTTGTAGGATATTCGTACGTTCATAAGTACGGCATTATAGGCAAAGAAAAAGAATACTGGCGGATAGATCGTTTGACGTTGAATGAAAAAGGACCGCATTTTCGCGTCGAATGGAAAAACATTTTCTCGATAGCCATCGACTCTCTCTCTCTCTCTCTCTCTCTCTCTCTCGCTCTCTCCCCTGTACCGTGTGAAATCGGGTGAAAGGGTGCGGTCGACAAAAAAAAAGGTACGGAAAGAGAGGGATCGTGAATATTGAATAGAATCGCTTTATATAAAAGAACACAGACAGGCATATTTCTTCACCCCTTTGCCGTTTTCTAAAGCTTGAATATGAGACGCGGGGGTGTATGGATTTCAGTGAGTGAGCGAGTTTTTCGAACATTCGACGCTCACGAACGACAATTCCTAACCCAGATGAATTTCGTGAGAAACTTCGCTTTCGAGGTAGGGAAAAGGACGAAAAATAGTTCGGCGGAAATGTCATTGGTGACGATATCTTCGTGTCCACTTTGAGAGGGGAAGAAACAGGCTTCGAAACCGTTTGGGAACACTTTGGTGCGTTTTCCCGTTGACTCTGAGTCAACATATACAAATGTCTTTTTGGCTTGTGCAAACTTGGCCAGTGGGACGAAATATTCGAAACGTTTGAAGAGTCTCCGAGAGTCGGTTCCCAGGGAAAGTGGCTTTGTTTGATCGGAGTGAATATTGTTCTGGTTATTTTGAGTAATTTTAGTTTTTGAGAAAGAACATGGAGATTAAAGTGTACAGATGTTGGTTATAGAAATCCGATTCGAATGCTGCTACATGATGATGTTCATGATGGAATGTTTGCGGATAGTCGGAGCAGGGATGAAGTTTATTTGGATCAATGATGGATCACCTGATGATCAGAAGTTTAGCAGTACAATTGGCAAGTCAATATAGATTCCACTTGCGGCTTCGGCCGCGCTCATAGACGCGAGGAATACAATTTTCGATACAAAGTTTTACACCCCATTTCACCCCCTTAGAAGTTGATTTTCGAAAAATCTTTTCTTTGATGGAACATCACTTAAGTGCTCGTCTCCGATTTTGTTGAAACTCATATATATGATAAAGCATTGCATACTATTAGACGATTTTTTTATCGGCGGAAGGACGTCTTTAACGGAGACTTTGTCCTTGAAATTTAGCGGGAGATGTTAGCGGCTCAAAATGAGCAGCTGGAAGAAGAGGAGGGATGCCTCTATGGACCAGGCATTGCCGATTAGCGGTAATTATAAACACATTTGTGCAAACACATTACAAAACTTTAAACGCGTTTTTCTCGTAAACACGTTTTTAAAAATGGCTGACATTCTCCTGACCGCTGTAATTAACATATCGACCTGAAATTTGGAGAGCATACTCAGAAAATATGTCTTCACGGAATGACGGATCGTTTTTTCGATAGATACATTTTTGCATTTATTATTTATCTTTTTATGCGAAAAAAAACGCGAAAATTTGATTTTTTTTTAAATTGCCGCCATTTTCCGAAATTTGTACTAAACGAAAAACCCATCCGTCATTCCATGACCAAAGGGTCACAGATTGATAATATGCTTTGAATTTGTGTTTCGGATCAACAAAGAGGGGGCAGTGATGTCAGCCGTTTACCTCCCGCGATTTGAGGACCTGTTTTCGCGGAGCTGCAACGGCCGCCATTTTGGTTTTTTTTTTTCAAAAAAATTTTTTTTAGCGTTCTGTATATCATGAATAAAAGCAAGAAAAAACCACACTCATAAAGCTTTACTCGTTTCCTTTAAAAAAAATAAAATGTAAACACCTGGAATTTGGCACTCCAAGGACAAAGTCTCCCTTAAGGGGGGAAACCACCTCTCAACCAGCGGCGTGTCCACCCCTCGGTTTAATTTAATTTTTTTATACTTCTATAGTGGATTTTTCGTCGCTTTACATCAAAAGAATTTTGGTTTTTATTTTATTCCGATCAGTGGACTGCTTGTGGGTCAAACTGCAAAATCACCCCTCGACACGCTTTTATTTGAGGGGTGGTTTCCCCCCTTAAAAACGTTTTCCCCCGATAGAAAGGAATACGTTTCTAATAGTTTTAAATGCTTCACCAAATATATGAGTTTCACAAAGTTGAAGGCAGTCTCTTGAAAGAGGTGATACCATTAAGCGAGGAAAAAATTTGCCGATTTTTTTTTTCCAAAGGAAACTTTTATCCACCATTTTTTAGACTCAGAGTATGATTCACTACTACTTTTGACTGTCACGGGGTATTTTTTATTAATCTTCAAAAATGGCGGAGGTAAGCGGGTCTTCTAAACGGGTTACGGCGGACGTGGTCAGACGACGTGACACCTAGCATCGACGGGATTAATCTGAAAAAAAACCGACGAAGATTTTTCTTTCACTAACCCTCATATGCAGAATATGAACCAAGAAAAACTGAGAAATGTTGAAAGTCAACGAAATGTTACGCTTTAAAAGAAAAACATTGAATTTTCCGAAAAAAAATACTAGATTTAGCAATGAAAAAATATTTTTTTTGTTTTTCAAAGTCATTTGAGGTCATGTTTCACTTAGACAATAAAGTTAAAAAAGTTTGTACCGAATTTCAGCAGTATCGGTCTATTAGGTTTTTAACTACCCGTCACGCTAGTCTTGAAAATGCAGTTTCGAATAGCGTGCCATATCTCTACCATTTTTAAAGATTAATAAAAAAAAAACAAAACCCATCTAATAGCCAAAAGTAGTAATAAAACATCCCTTAAGTCTCCAAAATGGCGAAGAAATGTTGCCTTTAAAAAAACATCATGAAAATCACCAATTTTTTCCTCGTCTCAATGTATCTTCCTCCCTAAGTGATGTTCCTTGTTAGTGCACCTGTACACCTGAGAACATATCTTCCAAATTTCATGTTCCTATTTTCATCGGTTTAGGCTGTGCGTTGTCGATATGTGAGTCAGTCATTCAGTCATTTTATCAGTCAGTCAGCAATCCTACTTTGACAACATCGGCTGTTTTCAAACGTAGAAGTCATATACCCAACTAGGTATGTACTTCAGCGTTCTAAACGAGAGTAACCCCTTTCCTTTTAGCTGTTCAAAGACATTCCCGTAGCCCAAAGCTCAATGGTTGGACAACCATTGCGGTTGACTTGATGGAGGAGATGATGACAACCGTGGATGAGCTCGATAGATTAAGATGGGGTTAACCAAAGACAAACTCGGAGAAAGGAGCAATCCATTTGGATGTATCCTTTGTAGCTTCTCGCATAATTTATGCATCGGGAATAATTTACAGCGAGGTGGAGGGGTCATCATCGGATGACGAATGGGGTAAGTCAGTCCAAATGAATTAGCACGGCCAATGGATTGACCGAAAAACCGGGAGCCCAAGTTCAACAGTGCGGAGGGTCAAAGGGTTGAACACCTTTCTCGACCTGCTTTTATGTGGATTGGAAAAGATCTTCAAAGTGGATCTCGGAGTGTCCACTTGAACGCTATATCGCTTTTCCTTCTAGTTCAGTCATTCCCATAAAATTGACCACAGCAGGGACCTCTTCTCGTGAGCAAGTTCCGAAGCAAATTCCAACGTCAGCATCGAACTTTGGCTCATCTACGATGTTTTCGTTCTAATGTATTCAGCCAGGAGAATGGACATTTCGTGGTGAATTTGAGGACCAAAAGATTGTAGGCGTTGGCTATTCGATAGTCGATGAATCGTGATCTCCAGCCAGAGTTGTACACTCGATCGAGAAATTCCTCATGACTGAATCGGGTATACCGTTATCTTCCTGGTAATTCACTGTCTTTCTTTCGTCATCTCTGTTATAGGCGATCGGACGCGTTCACCGATGCTCAAGTGTATCAGAACGATGATGACGATGATGATGATGACGCATTCCCGAGTATTTTCTCTTGACCCTGGTTAGCCACCCTAGCCGTTGCTTTGCTTTCATCCGCAAGTCGTGAAAACGTCATCCCAATGGCCCAAGGTGATCGGCTCCCTGTACTCAATCTCGAAACATAATTTATTCGGCGGAAATCAAGCACCATTTCCGTAAAGGAAATCAAACTAGATTGCAATAAATATCT
Source organism: Ophion obscuratus (assembly GCA_964007375.1). Taxonomy (NCBI): domain Eukaryota; kingdom Metazoa; phylum Arthropoda; class Insecta; order Hymenoptera; family Ichneumonidae; genus Ophion; species Ophion obscuratus. The sequence goes on from OZ023321.1 coordinate 4,086,971, forward strand.
TTTCGTAGAAAAATGTTGGAAGCAATCAGAGGCTGCCTTATCATTTTAAGGGGAAGGCATTTTGTTCTGATTTTCGTGATTTTTTTTTTAAAGAAAAGATTTCTTCCCTATTTTTGAGACTTAGGGTGTATTTTATTACTACTTTTGGCACTTACATGGAATTTTTTTATTTTATTAATCTTTAAAAATGGCGGAGGTATGACACGGTATTCTAAACTACATTTTTAAAACTGGCGTTACGTATAGCTAAAAATCTAATCGACCGATCCTGATGAAATTTGGTATGAATCTTTCCAACCTTATTGTCTAAAACATGACCCTAGATATTTTTGAAAATAAAACAAAAGAATTTTTTTGTTGCAAAATGTAGCCATTTTTTCGGTAAATTCAAAATATTTGTTTCGAAGCGTACCATTTCATGGATTTTAAACATTTTTCACTTTTTCTTGGTTCATATTCGGCGTATGAGTGTTAATTATTGAAAAATCTTGGTTGGTTTTTTTTCAGATCAACCCCGGCGACGCTATGTGTCACGACGTCTGACAACATCCGCCGCAACCCGTTTGGAAGAACGTGCCATACCTCTTCCATCTTTGAAAACTATTGTTTTCAAATCTTTTCTTAAGGCCTTACTCCCACTTGTAGCGCAAAAAAGGCCTTTTTCATGATTTTTTTTAAAGAAAACTACAAAACTTTTTTAATCGATCAATATACCATCTTAAAGAACACATCTTGAAGAACTTTCAGTAATTTTTTTATTGAAAAATATTACATTGTTTAGTGGCAAATGGCCGTCAATGAAATAATGTTTTTATATACACGGTTTGCGGCGACCAACATTGCGGCGAAGTGGATCATCCGAAAAAAAAATGCGGATGGATTTAGTCAAATATAAGTATAAACTAGTCTTTAATCAAAGGATTTTAAAAAATATTCATTTTTCACAAAATGGCGGACAGTCAAAGTTAATGGTTCGATTTTAACGAAAAAAACGGCCATTTTTTGGCTATAAAACGGCCATTTTTTCGAAAAAAAAAAATCGAACGATTAAAGACTACATTTTTATGTATTAAATAAGCCTGCAAAATTTCAAGAAGATCGGTTCATTAGTGTTCGAGTAATCTTGGTCACCGACTTCAGAAATGCCATTTTGAGAAAAACGCGTTTAAAGTTTCAATTTCCAGTCGTTTACACAACGGATTCTTCTCTTTCAACGCTCATATCTCAGTCAATTTTGTTCGGATCGACTTGAAATTTTCAGGACATATTCTCAGATACTTATGCTTCAAAAAAATGCAATTAAAAAAAATGGATTTTTTCGAAATCGCAAGTGGGGGTAACCCCTTAAAAAAAAACAAAAGTCAGCAAATGTTTTCTTGCCTAAAGGCATCTCTTCCCTTAATGATTGGGAAAAATGATTCGTCAATTTCACCTCAAGCGTCATTTATTGCAAGTAATATTAAACTTTCTTAATTTCATCTAAACATTGGACAGACAAAGTACGTAAATAAATGTTTTTTTTTGCAGAATGCACAGGACCGTAAAATGGAGAATTACGACGCGACGTATCGTGAAAAGTTGGCAACGGAGGTGACGAGCATCATGCTTTGTTTAGGAGCGGAAACATTATTTTTTTTTCTGTTAAAGGGACTTGTAGCATCCGCCGAGAGATGCCATGTATCGACGGAGTATCGTCGATACATTTTTCCCACAAGGTGTCTTGCGATCGCGGGGATTCCGAGAGGGAAAAGATGGGCCAGAAATAATATATCGAATACATGTGGGCAAGGTGCGTTAGAGAGTGAAAATATGAAGGTGAGAGACCCCATAGGAAAGTCTGAAGTGGGTATAGATCGGCCCACCTGTCCGGCTCTCCCACGCTTATCCTAAGGGACCCTTTAGCCCCGTGCTGGGCGAGGCAATGGAAAAATGAATCTTCCTCTTCACCTTGTCCCACACGTCTTTTCTCTCTCTTTCTACCTTTCTCAATCTCTGCCCACCCCCCTCTCTCTTTCTCTCTTTCTCTTTCTCTTTCTCGCTCTCTCTCTCTCTTTCTCGCTAGTTACTTCCGCTTACATCCCATATACGATTCTCAATGACTGCGGACAAAGGTAAACTGCAAAGAGTTCGATCCTTTCGTACCGCGAGATCCCCCAGATCGATTGAATTACAATTTTTTTTCTTCCCTTTAAAAAGGAAGCGGATGTGGTGGAAGTACTCCGGATAATGCCGCGCTTCATACTGACGGAGTACTCTGCGTTTTCATTACGACGAATGAAATTTCCATTATTATATCTACTCCCCCCCCCCCCCATGGAAATTTATATACGCAAAAATATACTGCAAATTTATTTTATCAATAATTGTAATATATGTGAAATGTATGCCATATATGGAAAATATATGTTGCATATATGTGCCAAATTCTAATTTTCGTAACGTTTGTATATATGAGATGTATATGCGTGGTATTACTGTATATCAATGTATCATATATCAATGATATATGTAGCATTTACCCTGCATATATACCACATATATACTGCATAAATGGTACATATATCCCACATATATACAGATATGCGTAGCATATTTGTATATAGAGTTTATATGTACTAGTGTACTTTAACTATAAGTTAAGTTTCTCTAAGTTTAAGTTTTAAGTTTTATTAAGTTTAACTGTAATAGTGTTTATACACAGCATATATTTCTTGTCAGGAATATGTATCAAAAATGTATGCGTCATATATGACGCATAAATGACACATATATGAGTCTTATATGACGCATACATTTTTGATATATTTTTCTGACAAAAAAATAGATTGAAAATATATCGAAAATATATGCGTCGTATATGCCTCATATATGTATCATGTACAGTGTTTATACGTAGTATATATTTTTTTGGTCAGAAAATCATATCGAAAATACATGGGTCATATATGCGTCATATATTTGGTGCATATATACTGAATATATACGTATTATTCTATTTTTCGTCACTATATATGCGACCGATATATATATGTGTAGCATATACTTTCTGCATAGATTTTACATACATAAATTTCCATGGGGGTCATAAAATAAAGTAAGAGATATCACGCGGAGTCTTGTCCTATTGAGACAGTAATGAGCAATGGTTTGTTTATTTCGGTTACGATCCAATTTTGTGGTGAATTGTAAATTCTTTAAGGGGAGATATACACCTAGAAGCCGGAAAAAGGTCATTTTTGTGAATTTTTTCAAGGAAAACTATTTGAAATTTCGGATTTCGGTTTTAATGATCTAAAAGTATATACATTCAAAAATATGTTGAATTTTCTTTATTTAAAAATATCAAAAATATACAAGGATATTGTATGATCTTTGGAGCGTCGTAAAAAAATCTGCGTATACGGTACCCACTGGCGTTTCTTCAAAAAATCATCTGAAAAAAAAACCAAAAAGATTATTAAATTAGATACTATAATCTAGTACTTGTCATAGCCGATTTTGAAAATATCGATTTATGACAAAACGGCGGACGTTTGAACATAAATAGGGATTTTTGGGCCAAAAATTAGTTATTATTTTGCCTATAAAAGAAAAACTAAGTAACGGAAAAAAAATCATTTGACAAGTACTAGATAATGGTGTATAGAATAACCACAAAAAACCTCAAGGCAATCGGTTCATTGGTTTACGAGAAATTTTGGGTACCGATTTGAAAAACGTGGTTTTGAGAAAAACGCGTTTGAAAATTTGGAAATGAATAAATCATGAAAGTAGTCAACTTACATGGAATCATCGATACCAGGCGCATAGTGTAGGTCTTCTACGGTCGACGGAATGTTCATAGCTTCTAAATCCTCGACCTCGGCCATCTAGGTGTATATCTCTCCTTAAGGGGGGAAATCACAGTAGCACACAAAAAATAGGCATATTTTCGGGAATTAATTTTGGCTGAATAAAAGAATCAATCGAAAATCTGTAAAGTAGGTTTTATAGCAATACTAAAAAAGTACAAAATGTAATTTTTTCAATAAAAAATATTTAAAAATGGCGGCTGCGCAGCATATGCCCCGAGGCGCCTTTTTTTGAGCTCGCCGAAGACATAACTCGAGCAAATTTTTACCGATCGACTTGAAATTTTGACAGTAGCTTCGAAACATCTTTCTCCACGGAGCTACGTAGGATTTTTTCGATATATTGATTTTTCGCAAAATGGTGCATGTTTGAAAATAAAGTTAAATTTTTAACAACAAAAAATCGTCGATAAAAAAAATAAGCCATATCAAATTAAAAATCCTACGTCGCGTCGTGGAGAAAGATGTTTCGAAGCTACTGTCAAAATTTCAAGTCGATCGGTAAAAATTTGCTCGAGTTATGTCTTCGGCCAGCTCAAAAAAGGCGCCTTGGGGCATACGCTGCGCAGCCGCCATTTTTGAATATTTTTTATTGAAAAAATTACATTTTGTACTTTTTTAGTATTGCTATAAAACCTACTTTACAGATTTTCGATTGATACTTTTATTCAGCCAAAATTAATTCCCGAAAATATGCGTATTTTTTTGTGTGCAACTGTGATTTCCCCCCGGGAAGACGGGAGACCACAGTGACGGGTCGAAAATCGATATTTTCAATTTCCAAAATATACAATGGTTATTAACCGATTAGACCATTAACCAACCAACCAATTAGTTATTAACCATTGACGAGGAATAGAAATAATCTTACTCCAAGTCGTTGAGGATCATCAGCAAAGGCTTCCAAACCCGAGTAAAACTATCGTCGTGAAAAATTTGTCGAGACTTCAAATAGAAAATAAGACCTATAATATATAATAATACATATCGTCTAATGGGTGTTTGTTACTAATGATTATAATAAATTATTCAGAAAATGTAACACTTCGCTGTTTATTTTGTTTTTACGCTACAAGGAAGGAGTGCAGCGAGATTTATATTTTAGCGAAAATTTTGAATTTTCTAAAACCTTTAGCGACCACTGAATATCCATTGGCTGGCTAGAGCTTTCGCAAGACTAATTAAAAAATTATAACGCGTAAAATTAATGGGTGAGAAGTGGCAAAAAAAATCGATTTTTTAATGAAAGTTTGAATTTTTGGAAGGCTTGAGTGACGTTTAAATATTTTTTGACCGCTCGCAGCGTCCGCGACAATTTTTTTTCTAAAGAAGGTAATTGGATAGTGAGAAAAAGGAAAAAAAATAGAGCTCGAACTTGGGCCATCCTACTGTACATATTCAAGAATATGTCGAAAAATGTTCAAGTTACGATATTGAAAATTGACCAAGTTACGGACGATTTAGTGAAAGCATGCAGCGCAACGACTTGAGTATGCTAAAACTTTCAATCGCGTTTTTCTCGCCCTGGCGAATTTTTCAGACCAACCCATTATTAAGTCATCGATCCGGCAGCTGGATTTCATTTTTTATAAAGATGCTCTATTATAAATCAACAAGGTTGTTAATGATAATTTTGCTTTAATAAGAATTTACACCGAATAAGTTCGATGTATGCTTAATGACATACCTTTTTCCTAAATCCCAAATCAATAATCTAGCAGACAAAAAAAATGACTTTTTTGGTTCACCACAGTGGTGACCTCCCTTAAATAAATAAAAAATCGGCGTGACGTAGAAATTAGAAAATTCCCTACGGGAATGAGAAATTGTTAATAAAATTTTTGATACCTTCGGAATCTTATACAATTATTTTTTAAAGTTATAAATAAAAAAATTTTAATAAAATGTTTTATACATAACTCGAACAAATAATAGGGTAAGGACCCCCCCCCCCGGGCCCTCCGATCGAGCTTAAATTTTGCACAAACCTTCCGTTTAATATTTTAAGACAACCCCCAAAGATATTTTTGGCGACGCGCAATAGTTTTTAGGTTTGGGTTTGTTCGGACGAAACGGAGAGCGCGATAACATATATCGGTATGAACGAAGATGTTGCAGATATAGATATAGGCGGCGCGTGTTAGAAAAAAATTAAAAATTCATTATCTCGCAAACTATAGCGAAGCGCCAAAAATTCCTTTAGGGGTTGTCTTAAAATATTAAAAGAAAGGCTTGTGCAAAATGTCAGCTCGGTCGGAGGGGGAGGGTTTCCAAAAACTTACCCTTAAAAAAAACTGCAAAATTCAGTATCTCGAAAACTATTGCGAGTCGCCAAAAATCCCTTTAGGGTTTGTCTTAAAATATTATAAGGAAGGTCTGTGTAAAATTGCAGCACTATCGGAGGGGGGAGGGGGGGTTGGAGCCTTATCCAAATAATGTTATAATCTTAAAGAACTTCGATCGCGTGCCCTCTATACTAATTTAAGGGAGACTTTGTCCTTGGAGTGCCATATTTCGGGTGTTTACATTTTATTTTTTTTAAAGGAAACGAGTAAAGCTTTTCGAGTGCGGTTTTTTTCCTGCTTTTATTCATGATATACAGAACGTTAACATTTTTTTTTAAACCCAAAATGGCGGCCGTTGCAGCTCCGAGAAAACAGGTCCTCAAATCGCGGGAGGTAAACAGCTGACATCACTCTTTGCTGATCTGAAACACAAATTCAAAGCATATTATCAATCTGTGACCCTTTGGTCATGGAATGACGGATGGGTTTTTCGTTTAGTACAAATTTCGGAAAATGGCGGCAATTTGAAAAAAAAATCGAATTCTCGCGTTTTTTTCGCATAAAAAGATAAATAATAAATGCAAAAATGTATCTATCGGAAAAACGATCCGTCATTCCGTGAAGACATATTTTCTGAGAATGCTCTCCAAAGTTCAGGTCGATATGTTAATTACGACGGTCAGGAGAATGTCAGCCATTTAAAAAAACGTATTTTCGAGAAAAACGCGTTTAAAGTTTTGTAATGTGTTTATACAAATGTGTTTATAATTACCGCTAATCGGCAATGCCTGGTCCATAGAGGCATCCCTCCTCTTCTTCTAGCTGCTCATGTTGAGCCGCTAACATCTCCCGCTAAATTTCAAGGACAAAGTCTCCCTTAAGGCCTTAAGCCACAGTAACGGGAACAAAATCATGTGCGAATTTAACAATTTTTTTTCGTATAAGAAAGTGATTCACTCATAAAATTAATTACACAGCTATTTAGTATGAATATCAAGCTGTTAGAATTTTTTTTTTTTTTTTCGATGTAAAAAATGGCCGACTACTAATGTTTTCTGTTATCTTTTTTTAGGCGCTCCGCGGCGTGACATTTGGCATCCACAATTTTTTACCAACAACAAAAAACTAAAATTCTCGTCAATCTACATTAGAATACCTAGAGAAGTACGTAGGAAATTTAAAAAATATTGTTTTATTCAAAAGTTGTAGGTGTTTGAACTTAAGAAATGAATTTTCAGTGAAAAATTTCGTTATAACTGCTCATAAAATAAAAAGTTTTCGATTAATCTGAGATTCAGCACGTACTTCTCTGCGAAATGCAATTAGGAACATAACTTTTAAATTTAAAGTAAATTGAGTGAAAATTGTTGGAGTTATTTGTCACGACAATTGGAAAAAAGCTGTTTCGAGACGTTTCGAGTAGTCGGCCATTTTGTAAATGGAAAAAAAAATTCCAACAGCTTGATATTCACACTAAATAGATGTGTAATTAATTTTATTAGTGAATGACTTTTTCATAGGATTTTTTTTTTAATTCGCACATGATTTTATACCCTTTACTGTGGCCTAAGGCCTTAATGAGTGCATAAATTATGTAAATTTAATCTACATACAATTTTTTGTCTGAAAATATGTGAAAGTATTTCCCGTAGGAACCTCCCCTATCGCTACCGTTTCGTCTTTATTTGCCGTCCCTCCGCAGTAAATATCCTCATCCCCTTGGAAATAGACGTTCTATTCACTTTTTTAAACTCGCCGTATCAGCTTTATTGCGACTTCGAGAGTGCACAAGGAAGCAAAAGGGTAGCACGCATATTTTCCGTTTTTTCCGAAAGTAAAATTCGGGGGGTCTAGTTTTGTGTTTGAATTTTACAAGCGTCAACTCTTTACCGTATTGACCTCACAGATGTACATACCCACAGCGACAGCACCAACTCCAAAAAGGCAATAAAATATTCCTTCGTCGCATCGCTCGGTGTGCAATAAAAAAAAATCCGAGCAGGCGACCCCGGCAGGGGTAGTTTTTCGTGTTTTACTCACCCCCTCGGAAACTTTTTTAAGCCTTGCCTACTGTCCGTAACGGAATCGGCGGTTTTTTTTGGCCAATCTTTCTAAAGACGTCGGTCATGGCTTCGTGCCGGTCCGTCCGAAAAAAAACCCTTTTTTATGGACTTTTTGTCGCGCGAACGCGCCGCTAGAATCGCCCAACCGAGCCAACAACGAAATTGCCCAGGTATAAAACATTATTGCGGAGTCGAAATTTCCACTGCTCGTTTTTCGACACAATGATATTTTCGACCCGCCAAGCGGTTGGTCCTCGCGTGGTCGTTTTCAGTTTTACAACCCCTTGCCAAACGACCGGAGACGAAATCTTCCCAGATATTTGGCCCTTTGCGTTGACTTTTAATAATTTTCGAAACAAGTTTTCCGCGAAGCCTCACTGTCGTTATTCTACTGGGGGAAGTGGTCACTTTAATAGGGAACCTTACTGCCAATTTGTCCCGCTAGAGGGGACATTGTGTCCTGAGGTAAACAAAAGATGATGTTTAGTGAGATCATCTTTGATTTCGCCCCTGTTTCCACGACTACTGTTGAATTATCTTTGGTAATTATGCAGTTTGAGAACTTTTCCAAAAAAGAACGGGACATTTTTTTTCGCCATGATATTTTTTATTCCATTGTAGTGAGTGATATTTCGCACGGGGAGGCTGACATTTCCCATTAATTCAATACGTTAAGGGGTTTTGAAGTTTGCGGTAACGAGGGACACAATGGCGCAATTACGGACATTTCAACGCGTAAATTGGGGGTGGGGAGTGGGGGGATTTGTAAGAAAACCTTACTGAATACAATGCCGAAGAGCTATCGGAAGGGCCACTTCCTCCCCCCTGCCCCCGTTGAAAATTTGTCAAAATACACGATTTCAAAGACGAGACTGAAAACTGGTGAAAATTGTTGTGTGTGTGTGTGTGTGTGTGTGTGTGTGTGTGTGTGTGTGTGTGTGTGTGTGTGTGTGTGTGTGTGTGTGTGTGTGTGTGTGTGTGTGTGTGTGTGTGTGTGTGTGTGTGTTTGGGTTTGTTTTGTGAGACTCCGCAAGTGCATAAATGCCTTTTCTCACAGTAACGTGTATAAAATCATATGCGAATTTAACAATTTTTTTTTCGTATCAAAAAGTGATTCACTCATAAAATTATTTAGACATCTATATAGTATGAATATCAAGCTGTTTGTTTGGGTGTGTGTTTGGCTTTGTTTTGTGCGACTCCTCAAACTGCATAATTACCTTTTCTTGAAGGGGTTAGGCCACAGCAACCTGTATAAAATCATATGCGAATTTAACAATTTTTTTCGTATGAAAAAGTGATTCACTCATAAAATTAATTAGACATCTATATAGTATGAATATCAAGCTGTTCGAAAAAATATATATATATATTTTTTTTCAATGTACAAAATGGCCGACTACTAAGATTTTCTTTTGTTATCTTTTTTTAGGCGCTCCGCGGCGCAACACTTGGCATCCACAATGGAAAAATTTCGTATAAAACTGCTCATAAAATAAAAAGTTTTCGATTAGTCAGAAATTCCGTACGTACTTCTCTGCGAAATGCAATTAGGAACATAACTTTTAAATTTAAAGTTAATCGAGTGAAAATTGTTAAAGTTATTTGTCACGTCAATTGGAAAAAAGCTATTTCGAGAAAAACGCGTTTAATGTTTTAGGTACTCTATGGCCGTGCCAGAGGTGGGCTCACGTTATACGCTGAAAGTCGGTGAAACAAAAATGTTCTTGCTATAAATCGAATAGTAACTTATTCTTATGATGATAAAGCACCGTTTTAGCGAAAAGAAAATTCGATTTTTTGAAAATTCTACTGTGACCTTCCCCCTTAAATAATCCATTTGCTCGTGAATAAATTGCGAAGAACGCATCAGTGTTGTCCAAAAGTCCTCAAACTGGATAATTGCCTTTTCTTCAAATAATCCGTTTGATCGTGAATAAATTGTAAAGAATTCATCAGTGTTGTCCAAAAGTCCTCAAACTGCATAATTACAGAGCATCACTGTTGTCCAAAAGTCCTCAAACTGCATCATTACAAAGCATCAGTGTTGTCCAAAAGTCCTCAAACTGCATAATTGCTTTTTCTTTATATCATCCGTTTGCTCGTGAATAAATTGTGAAGTATAGTGTTGTGCAATTGGATGCAGAAACGAAGGCGTTCATCTCTTTCCTAAAAACGAAAAACATCGCAAACAATGGGAAATTGCTATACGTCGCAAGCACTTTACAGCCACAAAACATTCAAGACTATACCCTGATCATTTTAGATCTGCAGACTATAGAAATGAAGGATTTGTTGCAGCTCAGGGTATAAACATAATATTTTTGACGCTGTTTACTTCTAAAAGAATATTGTAAAGTAGTTAATCATCATAACCTCAAAATTTCTATTTGAAATATTTGCATTTTTTAACATTCTGGTATTTTATTACATGATTCTTACCTGACTCATTTTCATTCTTTACGGGGATGAAACTGAGCCGGAAAATATTGAAAAAAGGGGTTATACCTTCGCTGTTTGTTTGGAGGAAAAAAGAAACTTTGAAGGATGAACAGAGAAGGAAAAGAGTAAACGCCGATATTTCAATTCCGGTATAGTCAAATTTCCGTAATTATTGTACATTATGTCAATTCATAGAATTTTAATTCAAAACAGACACGGTGAAAATGTACAGCGCGCGTTGACAGCTTCTTTTATTTACGTTCTATTTACGTGGCGCCATCTGTGCTGAGCATTTCGTAAGGTTCCCTATTGAATCGGAGCAAACCAAATTTGTTGGCTATTTTTGGTGCATTTGAATACACAAAAAAAGTGGACAAATTCCTCGTCCATAAGTTGTCATGGTTTGCTTAAAAAAAATCTCATTTCGATTATTTATCAGGAAGCCATCCAGATAAATTCCACTATAAGTAATTGTGTGACCTGTAAGATGATGAGGTACATTGAAAAAAAAAATTAATCAAAATTACATTCAATTGATTAAAAAAGTAATAAAATTTCAATTCTCAACGTCCATTATTTCATCGTTAAATCTTTTCCAACAGCTTTTTTCTCTGAGAAATCACAGCCCATGTGGGATTTTCTCGTCGTATCTTTGAGACGATATATCCTCCGGGAAGACGAATACACGGTCTCGTGAGGAAGTGGGCGGGCAAAGTACGCCGATGGGCTTCTTACTTTTTTTTTCTTCTATTTCCTTGTCTTGTTCCTTTTTTTTGCGAGTAACTGTTTTTTTTCTTCGTACAAGCGGAAACAGGTCTTTGACGATACGTGGAGTGGCATGAATGGTCCTCAACGTACGCGCACTCGAGGCGGTGCCTATTACCTGTCCCCTGTTATCGCGAACGGAAAGGGAACCCGCGTATCGTGATAAAAATCGCTCATGTATGAACAATCTAGCGAATGCAACGCTTGAATTAAGGGATCTCCTTACTTCAGACGCTAAAAAGGCTATTTTCATTATTTTTTTTGATAGGTTTTATGTGTAGTACAAAAAATCCATTTTTTGCATGAAATTGAAAGGAAAAATAAAGGATTTCTTTTTACTACACCTAATATTATAGATATTGATATAAAAGTTGTTACACTTAATAAATACACTTTCGAAATACATTTTTTTTAAATTGATTTATTTAAGTCACCATTGACTGACGAAAATGGTAATTAAAAAAATGTCCTAAAAAATTGCAGCATAACGATAGCAAAATTTGTATATATATCGATAAATTGTTGACTTTTAATTTACAGATAACCTTTCATCAAGATATCGATGGGACAATTAAGAGAATTTTTTTTGTCGTCAAATCATGGCATTAATCGTGGTTAACATTTAAGATTTTGTCATAAAAGTTGGTATAAAACTAGATGAATATATACTTCATAAAATGAGTATAAACCCGATCCTTTCAAAATTAGTTGAAAGGTCTATGGAAGATTAGTCTAAGGAAAGATTAGTCTATGAAAAAAAATCGCAATTATTGACGACAAAGCACCCGTTACGTAACGGAATAGGGGTGGGGGGTCCTGGCCAAGCGTTACGGCCCCGTTACGTGGGGGGGGAGGGGGGGGCGTAAATTGGGAAATTTTGCGTTACGTAATTTGTGTACGCCCCAAAGTGACAAGACATTTGCAATGATATTACCTATTACTTGGTATTCGATGTTGATATTCCAGTATTATTCTGGTTATGTATTGGCTGTCAAATCTAATGTATTTCTTTTGCCCTCAGTCAACTTAATTGTGAAAATTGAATATCTATTTAATTTACTAATGCAATAGCTGTAATGTAATGAAATAGCTAGTCCTTATACAAGTTACGAAAATAACACAAAGAAAATAGTTCAAATTTTATTGAATTATTTCTTTATCTTTGCTCGGGCGAAATAAAAAAATAAACGATTATTCGATTTTAATTATTTTGGATCGATTTTCATTCTAGGGGTCGGGGCAATAAAATTAATACATGCGAGAAAATTGTACCGATGCAATGTTCGAAGTGAAATTCGCAATTTTTCCATTATTTTTAACTTGTGCTTGAAAAAAAGGCCGCTGCATGTGGGTTGCGTAAAACGCCTATACTTATTCAAAAAAGTGTGTTTATCGAAAGGTGAAAATAATTGCGAGCCAAACATAACTATTTTGAATGGTGTGCCCAGGGTAATTACAGTTATTCGTGGAGGCATAATTACAAATGAAAAATAAACGATGTATACACTCGAACTTCTGTTTACTATCAACGATTTACAGACCATTCTTATTAGCGTGAGCATTCATCCGATAGAGCATACAGTTTCGATATTTCAGTTTTTCTTTCATCTCGTCTCTACAGCACAAATTATTTTAACCTACTTACTGCTAATTTTTCAGTGACCGATATCGTTTTTATCTCATTTTTTGTTCACCGGCTAAAGAATGGTTCGGCCGAAAAAGATGAAAATTTACTTGAGACAAAGTGAGGTTGTAATTGTCTGAAAATAATTGTAGAAACGATGCACGCTCTAAAAAGTTCCAATGGATTTTGAAAATAAATCCTGTATGAAATATTTTTGCTTTGGAATTCTTTTTTACAATTAAAGTTAATGTAATGAATTTAAATCGAATTTTGAATTCAATGCAGTTCATATAACAAATAAAAAACGAATTTTTAATTCATTAAAGTTCATATAACGAATTAAAATCGAATTATAAATTCATTAAAATTCGTTTAATAATGTCAACCGCAAATTTAATTAATTTTTTACTGGAGGTTGCATAAAATGCCAATCATTTGTAAAATTTCAACGACCTCATGGAATAACAAAGCTATGCTGAATTGTTTGGAATAGTCATGATGTTTATAATTTTTCGTCATATCGAGCCGTTTTATATATTAGTGGTCGATGACACATTTTCGAAGATAGAAAACGACGAGGCCTTACGGAGCGCCGTTTTCATTTGTGAAAAATAAGTGATTTTGCGATGTGAATACTTACTCGAATAGACTGCGTTATGATTGTGTTATCGATCCTATACATTGTTCGAGTGCCCACGGAAATTAATGACGTCGTTGAGGCGAGCATAGTGACAACCTACTCAAGTGATTAAATGTTAAGTATAGGGCGTCTCAAAATTACCTGACATTTTTATTTATTATCGAAACGTATTATTTATTTGAAAGCTACGAATATTTTCATTCTAATATAAAGTGCAAACATGGAGGTTATGTGTGGAACAGAATATTCGATAAATGGCCGCCTCGTTCCTGTTTTACGTGCAATTGCCCCCAAAATTTTGTACTTGGGGGTTTTCGGGGTCGTTGATTAGGGGCCGTCCATAAATTACGTAACGCAAAATTTTCCAAATGTTGACCCCCCTCCCCCGCCCCACGTAACGGGACCGTAACGCTTGGCCCTATTCCGTTACTTAACGGGTGCTTTGTCTTCAATAATTGCGATTTTTTTCATAGACATAACTAATTATGATAGGATCGGGTTTATACTCATTTTATGAAGTATATTTTCATCTAGTTTTATACCAATTTTCATGATAAAATCTTGAAAATTAACCAAGGTATATGCCTTGATTTGATGACGAAAAAAAAAACATTTCATAATTATGCGTAGTTATGAAAAAAGTCTGTTTTCTTGCCTATAAAATGGTCGTTTTTTTCAATGGCGAATCGTCAATTTTCATCCAATAAAAAATATCCTACGTCATTGCTTGTTTGGGTTATTATTCAAGAGTACTGAGTTCAAATTTCAAGTCAATCGGATAATTGCTCTTTGAGTTACAATGTCAGCAAATTTGCAAAATCTCATTTCATATTCTTGAAAGTATAAAAATCTCATCTCATATTCTTGAAAGTATAAACTGTCGAAAAAGGCAAAAAATCGATTTTTTCAAAGTGTCACACTGGTATAGCCCCTTAAAGGTAAACACGAATCTTCCATGATTGTACAGTACTTAAAACTTCAAACGCGTTTTTTCTCGAAACTATGTTTTTAGACACGGGCGCAGGCGTAGCACCTCGAGTTTTCAATCGATTGACTTGAAATTTTAACTGTAGCTTCTTGACAACATTTTTTAGTCCAGTACGTAGGATTTTTTCGATAAGTTGAAATTCAAAAATTTTCTAATCGATGCTCGACCGATTATTTTACGTTTTTTTTTCTTTCCACACTAACGCCATTTTTTTAAATCAATATTTTGAAGAACCCCTACGTACTGGACTAGTTTTTCATATCGACTTTCAAAATATTTTTCGTTTTTTGTTCTAGCTTGAAAATTATGACCTGTGCGAATACGCCCGTAGAGGACCATGAAAAAAGGAGTTTTCTTTCGTCGACTACTGCGCCGCCATATTGTCTCAAAATAATTTTTAAAAAAATTTCTTTTACTTTAAGACTTGTACTAACATGTATAAAAAACCGAATTTAAAAATATTGTTTTGTTCTTCTGAAATAAATTGTAAAAATGACCCTTGATTTTGCCCTCACAAAGGTGTGGCCCCCTTGAGGAGATTGGAGCGGTCCAGTTGAGTCAAATGATGGTTTATGATTTTTCAAAAATAAACCTCAGAAAAATTCATACGAGGTATAGATTCATTGTGAACATGCTAGTTTTTCTTAAAATATATAATTAAAGGGCAAAATTATGCATTTTTATATTTTGATTACGAAATTTAAAAAACTTTTTGTTTTACTACCAACTTGAAAAAGTATAACACTATCGATAATTATTAGGAAAAAAACTGCGCCAGCGAATGTTTTATAAAACTCAGAATGAAATTTTGAGTCATTTATAATCATGCCTATCAGTATTTATGCCACGAGATAATTTATTATCACTATTCATTAATATTACGTGTTGCCGCAATAGGCAACTTAGCAGAGATTGAGGTTCGCAGCAATGTTCTTCATTCGCCAGCGAAGATTTGTAATCTTTTATCAAACCTTGATGGTTCAATATTGAATATATATGGTTTACAATGGGCAAGATGGGGATTTTTTGTTCTCAATATTTACAAACGTTTATTTTACGTTAATCAACTGTTAGAAATGGTTTATCTTGGTGCTAAATAGCGAAAACTTACCTCACCCGTAGTACGAACGTCTTGCCCATCGAACCGCACGTAAAATAGCACACATTAAACTATTCTTTTATCTTTGGTGTTTTGTGGCGATTTTTTTTCAAACATTCGTAAAGTCTCAGTATAGTCAAGACATATATATCTATTTGTTAAATTTTGCATTGTGACTTGGGAAATGTCATAATAACATAAATAATAAAAATATAGAATGATAACAAAATTTGGTAGCCCCTACCAAATCAGTATCCAAAACTCATACAAAATTGCAAATAAAAAGTAATATGATGGCCTAATAAAATAATATCGTAAATAATTTTGAAACACACAATCAAAATATAAATCGACAACAAATGATAACACAAATATTTCTAAAAAAAAATGATAACGCTAAATATTTGATAACAAAAATATTTTCAAATTTTCATAACAAAAAATATTTTGATAACACTAAATATTTGATAACAAAAAATAAATGATAACAAAAAATATTTTCGTACAAAATTTCCGGATATTCGTCCATTCAATTTTCATATGAGTCAGTTTAAAAAATGAGTCCATTAATTTACTTAAAAAAAAATATAATTTGATTTCCGTGCTGATAAATACTTTTCACTCAACAAAAAACGATGTAGTCATCAGCCGCATATTTCAATAATAATAAGGCCGAGACAACGCATTGCCGAGGAAAAAATTTACGACATATTCAAATAATGGCTTAGAAAAATATTTTAACGTGTCCATTTATGGCCGGATGCTGAGTTTTTCGGCGACCTATTTTTAAAAAATACCAATAGGAGGCTTTTCTTTTATTTTACTTCGAAACTTCGAAATCTCAAGCAAGCGAAAACCCCTGAAAAGTGTAAATATCCGAGAATCGCAAAATTCGTTGATGGTTTCCAAGGTTCAAGGACTACGTTAATTGCCAGAACGATGATGCGCGAGTAGATTCAACAGTCGTGTAGCCAAATAAAGGAAGCCATAAATGTTTCTTCGAAAGCCTTCGGATAGAATTCGTTGCGCGATCAATGGCATTCAGCGGTCCAAAGATCCGAGACCAGTCGGACTCGTTCTAAAAAGTCACTGCACCTTGCAGACGAGTCGTTTAAGGTTGAGGCCATCGGTTGATCGAATGCGAGTATGTGAGTCCATTTGCATGAACAATCAATTCTTCATTATCTTGATGTACCATTTTTTAATGTATAATGTGGCGCTGATTGATTCGGAAATCATTTTTTTTTTTTTTCAATTTTTTTTTTCCAGTACGGTTAACTAACCTCCGATCCACATTTCAATATCCGAAGGAAGCAAAAAAAAACATCCCGTACCAGTCCCGTCTATATTGAGGCTGTAGCTAAATACTCGTGGTTTTCAACAAAAGCTTAACCCGTTCGCAGCTCAAAAATCTTAAACCACCACAAATCCAACGATTATGCGGCGCCGAAACGTTTTTTTTTCGAATTTTTTCTTCTCGACCCTCGTTGCGTTGGTCGAAAAGCTGGTTGTGCGAAAAAAAAAACGAAGAAAAAAAGTTGACTCCATTTACGAGAAGGCCAAAGGGTTAAGTGAATCGATAAACGAGCCGATTAACTTTTCTCGAAAATCCGCACGAAAAACATTGTCGACCGAGAGTTTGGGAAAATGAGGTTTGAAAAAAAAAGTTTTTTTTTTACCATCCCCTGCGTACGACCCTTTGGAGAAAGTTTTTTTTTTATAGAGCGAGCGAAAGGCTTAAGACCCTAGGGGACTGTAATTATGGGAATTATCGCGGGTTCGGGACAGATTTTTTTTTTTTGGAGAAAATCCTTTCCTTCTCATCGTTTGGTAATTGGCTTTCGAAAGTTTGCCGGAAAAAAAAGTTGACTCTCGAAAGATTCACGTGGAAGGATTGAGGGCTGGGGTGTAGCCAAAGGATTAAGGAGAGCGTTTGGAGGCAAATTACTCTCGTCTTTAAGCTCCTCCGCGAGGCTTCAAGCCTTTTGTCACGTCCCCCATACACGGAGCTCTGTTTATGGTGCCCGAAGGGTTGAGAGCCAAAGACGAATTTCCTCGGGACGGATTAACTTTTCAAAAGATCCGTTTGACGCTTTCGTCCGCAACTATCGGACCAATGCCTCGGCCTTTTCTGTTTTTTTAGAAAAAATTTATTCGTAGAGTCAATAAGCGAAAAAAAAAACTTTCCAGTCTTACTGCTCTAACGAGGATTCCTCGTCGAGGAAGGGTTTATTATTTTTTATTAACGCTCACAAGTTTTACAAGAATTACGGCAGCTCGTAGATTATCTGTCGTTTAACGACAAACTGCGATTTTCAAAAGTTTGGATTATATTTTGTGAGGTACGCGTCGAGAAAAACATCGTGGAAGGGAAGCGGAAGGAGAATTTTTATTGCCGTGAAATGGAGTAAATAAATTACGGATGCACTTTCGCAGCGTTTAACCATGCCAATTTTTTTTGTTCGGTGAATATTTATTTATTATTATTCGAACGATTATTATCGGTTAATAATAATTGGTAATTATTATTAACTTGTTGGAGATTATTATTGAGAAAATACATAGATACATACATAGAAATATAAATACATAGGTATAAATAAATATGGGTATTAGAAATAATGTTGAGTGATGAACTGTACAAAAGAACAAGGTGAAATATAGAAAGATCGAAGATTCCTGAGCCACTGCGGCCGTCATTTTTTTATTCGTCACATTGAAAATATGAATAATTTTGAAAACATTGAAAATATGAATAATATTCTATCATAAAGCATGAATGAATTGAATAAATATTATTGACATTCATAATGAGTTGTCAATTATTTCAATAAACGTAAAATAATAGCTGAGGATAAGGATATTCTGGGATTTTCACGTTAAAATCGTCGTTTTGGAAGTAAAAAATGATGATGACGAATTTGAAAAATATACTGTTAAACTACAACTATTTTGTGCACTCATGGTTGATAGAGAAATGAATTTTTTTTGCGTCTTCAATGAGAAAAAAAACTATGATTTTTTTCTTAGTTTTTCTCTTTGTTTAAATTTTACTGCTGTCATATTTATTATTCTAATTAAAAAAAAAATCAATTTTGACTCCAGATTCTGAAAGAGCACACTCGCAAGTACTGGGAGACAGAAGTTTTATTATAAAATTCTCCTTTTTGAATGTGAAACATTTGGCTTGAAAATAATTCTAAAAATCACAATTTTTCGACGTTAAGGGGAATGATCCAGCTTCTCAAGAAGCTGGATCATTTTACCCCGTATTAAGCCAATGTGAGCATTTTGATTGAGGGAGGTAAAAAAACGATTTTTCTTGTATTTTCTCCAAATATATTCAGAATATACACTATATATTACAGAATAATACAGTAATATTAATAATAAACAAATAATAAATAAATAATAAATAAATAAGTAAAAGTAATATTAATAATAAAAAAATAATATGTAATAAATATATTACAGAATATACATATTCAGAAATATGTGAAAAAAATTCCAGTTAAAATATTGAAAATCGACCAAGTTGCAGACGCTTTAAGGCCACTGTAAATTTTTTGAAAAATCGATTTTTTTTATTGGCTTAAAAAATAGTTTAAGTTTAAAATAAAAAATAGTTTAAATTTCTCCGAAACTTCTTTTTTAAATTTTTTCCAATAAAAAACTATTCGCAAAACTTTAAACGCGTTTTTCTCGAAACATGGTTTTTCAAAATGGCACGCAGCATAACTCGAACAATTTTCATTTTTTTTACTTGAAATTTTAACCAGATGTGAACATTTACATTATCTTGAGAATGTCGATCGGAATTTTCAAGAACTTTATTTATTGATTTTTTATTAACAAAAAACTTGCCGTTTTTTTCGTCAAAAATCAATTTTTTTTTTCAAACGCACGCCAAATCCACAAAAATTGATACTTTTTAAAATCCGATCGACATTCTCTAGCTATAGCCCTCTAGATTAATGGTTTTTTTTTTGTTCTAGATTCAAAAGTGCACCAGTGGTGCTGCGTGCCGCGGAGCCCTGGAAGCAAAACATGTCCCGGGAAGATAGCTGTGGAACCGCCATTTTGTTTTTTTTTACTGTAAACAAATTTTATAATAAAGTTTAATGTATGCCCGATAACACCATTAAAAGTTTTTTTTCAAATACCTTCAATTTCGGGAGCAAAAAATTAGTGAAAAAACCTTTTTTTTGAGCCGTTACAGTGGCCTTACTCCTTAATGAGAGCAGGTAGCACAACGATTTATGTATAGTAAAACGCTCAACCGCGTTTTTCTCGAAACGACTTTTCTTTACCTGGCCGGAATCATGACCGATTATTAATTTTAAAAACTCCGTTTATTAATTTAAAAAAAATGCGCAATTGCAGTAGCTATCGTTGTACGTAGCCATTTTTTAAAATATAGTATTTTTAAGTCTTACATTGCGTTGTATTATGATCTTAAAGAATAAAAATATATATAGGGGGGGGGGGGGTAGGGGGTACTGTGTAAAAACCTGAAAGGGAATAAATAAATAAATTTGGGAAATAAAACTACTACTCCTACTACTATAGTAGTATTTTTAAGCCCCCTGAACACAAGTACAAACTTTGGCAAAATTACACTTTTTTTAAACAGCCGCCATTTTGTGACAATCTTTTTTCTTCGAAAAACGTCTTCGTATAATGGCAACTACATTTATGTGGATTATAAACATTTATTTTTTGTTTTTTAGACCAAACATCGTCAAGTTATCGATCCGGCCGTTGGACCACATTTCAGGAGCTGGCGAACAAAACCGGACTTGTCCACACTACGTCGAATTAAATTTTTATTTGTATTTTATTTATCTTTGTGCCTAAAAACTGGCATCTCGCTCAAAAAGGCAGCTTTCAACAAATTCTGATGTGTCTAGAGCCGGATTTGATTCAAAATATTTCGGGAACTAATTAACGCGTACTTCAAAAACAGGAAAAAATTACAAAATTAAAATTCGACGCAGAGAGGTCAAGTCCGGTTTTATTCCCCAGCTCCTTATTTTTGATACAGAGGCTCTATTATATCTCAATAACGTTGGTAATTTTTTTATTTTTTCGAATAAAAGTTTATACGAAATAAATTCATTTTATTTTTACTATTTTTCTACATCTATTTGTAAAAATATGTATTTTTGAACATTCGGTGATTGCATCAAGTGTTTTATTTACTTTGTATAAATATTTTCGAAAACTTTTTCTCGGTCAATTAACGCGAAACGAATTGGCAACGTTGTAAATCGTGGTATATCATAGTGCTCAACCTCAATATCGGCCCAAGGAGCTGTCAAAAATGAATATCGGTCCGAGTAATAAAAATTTCGCTGGAAAGAAAAAGAGTGCACTATAAGCAGCTGTCTATAATCTATAATTGTAAAAAAAATTCTAAAAAAATCTATAGTCTATGATTCTAAAAAAAAAATTATGTATGAAAAAAAATTCGCGTTATTTCGTCTTGGCCTAGAAATGTTTAGGAATGTATAATTTCTGAACATAGTTATCAAATTAATATTAAGTAATTCTATAACGGTACTGTGAATCCTCATTTTCACGGTACCAAGTCTGATAATTAGTCAAACCGTACCTATTTTTTCAGCTCCGTGGTAACATTCACTTAGCAGATATTAATAATGTACGGAAAAATGATCGGGAGTTTTTCATAAGCGTAATATAATTGAGGTCTTATATAAGCGAAAATTTTCAAAATTTTTCATGTTTTTATTATTTTTGATTCCATTAGCCTGAACGGTTAGGAATATTTTAAGCTTTGCAGAATTGAAAAATTCCGAAAATTGTTAAACTTACAGTATTTAGAGGGTAAAAACTTTTATGTTCTTGAAAGCCGCTTTTCCACGATTCACTTTTTTTAACCTTGTGAAAGTTCCAACTCTTAAACGAAGGTTCTGATCGCTTTGAAATTTTTCAAACATATTGTAAGTATCAACACCTATCGTGTGAACTACAAAAACAAAAATTTCAATGACACAAAAAAATATAAAAAATAAAATACCGACAGAAAATTGAGTAAACAAATTTTAAGTTTCGTATTTTTATTATAATAATTAAAAAAAAAATATTGCTGGTTCACATTGAAGATACATTCATTATGCAATTATAAATATATTCATTTTATTCAGACATCCACATCGATGCGGAGAACTTTCACCATCAACGCGCGCGCAAAAAAACTACATCGCTTTGTTATGTTATATCTCCGCAATTTTTTAATATTTCTGATTTTTTCCAACATATACTTAACCATGTGCATAAATGATCTGTAAAAAAATGTTGTCAGTATATGCGTAATTTTCTTTAACCGCGTCTAGAAAAAAACCTTCGAAAATTGGCGAAATCACGTATATACCTTAAGGGGAGATATACACCTAGATTCACCTACATTTACACCTACATTCCGTCGACCTCAGAAGACCTACACTATGGGCCTGGTATCGACGATTCCATGTAATTTGACAAATTTCATGATTTATTCATTCCCAAATTTTCAAACGCGTTTTTCTCAAAACCACGTTCTTCAAATCGGTACCCAAAATTTCTCGAAAACCGATGAACCGATTGCTTTGAGGTTTTTTTGTGGTTATTCCATACACCATTATCTAGTACATGCCATAGGATTTTTTTTCCGTTACTTAGTTTTTGTTTTATAGGCAAAATAATAACTAATTTTTGGCCCAAAAATCACTATTTATGTTCAAACGTCCGCCATTTTGTCATAAATGGATATTTTCAAAATCGGCTATGACAAGTACCAGATTATAGTATTTAATTTAATAATCTTTTTGGTTTTTTATTCAGATGATTTTTGAAGAAACGCCAGTGGGTATCGTATACGCAGATTTTTTTACGACACTCCAAGGATCATACAATATCCTTGTATATTTTTGATATTTTTAAATAAAGAAAATTAAACATATTTTTGAATGTATATACTTTTAGATAATTAAAACCCCAATCCGAAATTTCAAATAGTTTTCCTTGAAAAAATTCACAAAAATGACCTTTTTCCGGCTCCTAGGTGTATATCTCCCCTTAAGGGCGGGGTAAAGTATTTAAATTTTTTTTTCATTTTTTTAAATTTTTTTAAATGAATGCATAATATATCAAGAATATTGTGTTAAAATTTCAAGTCGATCGGAGTAAAATTGACGAAGTTATGAGTATTTGAGCGTCTATTGCTCCATGCCGTTCTCCTCTCTTCTGCGTTTTTCAAAGCGTTTTTCTGAGACTTGTCATATTTGAAGTCCGTGTGCACGATAACTCAAAATCTACTGGACCAATCGCTTTGAAATTTTGCACAGTACGTCTTCACATAATTCACCAGGTATTGTCGAGAGCTTTTTTGTTTTTTTTAATAATTACTAATTTTTCAACAACAAATTAGCCGATTTTTTTAGCGAAAATCGGGTTTTTGGCTCCCAAGTGCTACGAAAAGTCGAAAAATCGAAAAAAAAAATCCTCCCGTCATTACCTCGAGAAACGTCTCCTCTAACAAATGCATTTTGATTTTTTTGTTTCAAATGATTCTGTTGCGAGTTATGGTGCACACCGCAAACCAACTTTTTTTCGAGGCGCCTCCGGGATTTAGTTTTCACTCGCTCAATTTTGAATATTTTGCAATGCAAATTTAGGATAATGCTGTTCAAATGTTACTTTATTATATGTAAATTTTTCAATAAACGAACACTATTCGTTACGCCAAAAAAAAATCTTAAAAACATGCCTTTTTTTCGCCGAATTAATTTTACCCCGCCGTTAACCCACGAAATACGTCGAGTTGCCGATTTTTTTTTTTTTTTTTTTTTTTTTTTTTTCTAAAAAACGATACTGTGTATCGTATTCAAACTGCACAGGATGATCAGCAAAGAGGTTATAAAGGTCCGGAAAAAAATTCAGCTCGATGGTACCACATTGACTTACCCCATAAGAACCTTAAATGGAACTTATTGGGACGACTGATTTGCAAAAAAAAAAAAATCGTCACAATTCTCTTATGACGTTCATTATTCGTTCTGCTCGATCTATCAATCGGAGGAAAACGCGAGGAAACAGCTCCCGGTTCATTGACATTTTCAGCATCAGGAGGCAACGCGATGGAGCCACCACGGCTCTGTCAAGGTCCGCCGGTTCTTCTCAATGGCATCTGCTACTCCACGCTGTTGTTGATCACCGATCGTGCGGCTACCGAGCAGTTTACCAACTGTGATTAAAACGTCTGGCCTCGATTGCTGCATCTATCGTGACCAATCAGCCAGCCCGAGCTAAATATACATCCACCAAACTCCAAATAGGCCCTCCAGCAATTTTATATTCCGGTACCCATTGCCTCGCAAATTGTGGCGCGACCAAACATGGAAATGACTCTGGAGCATGAATGCGTGCAACGTCAATTATCATAAATGATGCACAATTTCATTTGTTCCTTTCCCATCGGCAGGGATTTGAAGGAAAAAACGTTGAGCAATTATTATACGAGGAAAATCGTTACGGCAAATATCTTCGAGCCCTCGACGATGTGGAATGTTGCTGGGATTTTTTATACCACGTTTTATATGCGAAGAAACGTATTTAGAAATAACTTCAGCAAGATGCTAGATTTATATTACTGATAAATTGTACCAGCTTCATCCATGGCAATTATATTATTCGTAAAGTGAATCGTAATTCTCATTTTTAAGTTAGTCAAAGTTCGCCTGTTCGTAGCAAATAAAAAGATTTTTTTTTACATTCTAAAAAAAACACGATAATTGTGAATTAAGGCGGGACACCAATCTGACAGGTGTAAAAAAAGATTTTTTGCATTTTCTCAAAGTATACATATTCGAGAAACTGTGAAAAAAATGCAACTTAAGGGGCTATACCAGTGTGACACTTGAAAAAAATCGATTTTTTTTGCCGTTTCGACAGTTCATACTTTCAAGAATATGAGATGAGATTTTTCAAATTTGCTGACATTGTAACTCAAAGAGCAATTATCCGATTGACTCGAAATTTGAACTGAGCACTCTTGAATATATTTACTCTACAATGACGTAGGATATTTTTGATTGGATGAAAATTGACGATTTGGCATTGAAAAAAACGACCATTTTATCGTCAAGAAAACAGACTTTTTTTCATAACTACGCCATTTTGTTAACTTTTGATATTTTTCGAAAATCCTACGTCATTATACAGGAAATACCTTCCAGTTTAACGACATTTTTTTCGTTTTCGGTTTCAGTTACTCAATCGGCCGGTATCATGTCAGCAGTGGAGGAACTTTTTTTTGGCGCCTCAGAAGGCAGCGCATAAGTCGCTTGGATCTCAATATTTTTCTATGAAAAAATTATGGAATATAGGTCAGATATAGCCAAATATATTCTTAATTTTCCGAAACATTTAATTGAGTACTTTTCTTCCAAAAAATTCCCGAAAATCACCCAAATTTTCAGCGTTCACACTGGGTATAGCCCCTTAAAGTATTGGAAATTGACGAAGTTACAGACCATTAAGGTAGCGCAATGATTCACGTATACTCAACCTTTTACGCTATCTATAATTATCCGATATTCAATTTGATTAAAAAAAAAGTTTCCGTAATTGCAGTAGCTATTTTTTTTACATAGACGTTTTTTTTCAATTTTGTATTTTTTGAGCGAGTAAATATAAGTAAAAAAATTCGCCAAAATACACTTTTTTTTAACAGCAGCCTTTTTGTGATTTTTTCAAAATATGGATGTGTACAACGGGAACTCCGTTTATATAAATTATGAAACTGTCAAGTTATTGATCCGGCCGTTCGATCACATTTTTTTATACAGAGGCTCCATCATACCTCAATAACATTGTTAATTTTGAATTTTTTTGAATAAAAATTTACACGAATTGAGTTCAATGTATGTTTAATAATATACCTTTTTTCCAAATTCTCCATAAATAATCTAGGAGACTAAAAAAATGTTGAAAAATGACTTTTTTCGGCCCGTCACAGTGGAGTCCTCCCTTGAGGATGATTTAATTTACGACATGGACGTTCGTCTAAGAAAAATAGCAGCTGAAAGTACGTGAAAAAACAATCGTTTGATTTGCATTGAAAATATACTGATAACATGAATAAATATTTGCCAATGGATGTTGATGTTCTCCGAGTCGTAATTCTCGATAATTAACATCTGCAATTTATATGATATTTTTTTATGATTCAAAGAGTAGTCAAGGCTGCTTGAATTCACATAATTCATTGCGACCTGTGAAGTCATTGAATACCTGGAGTTATGGGATACACGAGAGAGAGATATACGCCATAAGTTTTGGTACAAAGATAAAACGTGACAGCAGGGCGAAACTCTCTCTGAAAGGTTTTTAAAAGGGCCCAAAAGCTTTGTTGAAGCAGATCGTGGATCTCCAGATTTTTCGATCTTCCTCGCCCGCCCCCTGTACACCTTTACCTGCCACCAGGGCTCTCCCGCTGCCATATCTCTCTCGACGATTGCTCCAAACAAAAAAGTGCCTCATGGCGTCCATAAAAATTTCTCGGAATCGTAATTGAGGGTTTGCTCCAAAAAATTGGAAAGATGAGACCGCGTATCAGGGCTCGCGAGAAATCGAAAAGCGAGCAGCGCACCCCCGCTGCCCATATGGCGCAACCCCTTGCTGGCCAACGAAAAATCAATCGCCAGGATCGCTCGAAAAGAGAAACCGCGCCCAATCTTCCGAAACCCTTAAATTAAAATCCATTAGCCGATTTCTCGATATTTCTTCTTCGCGGTTATTCGTCCAGCTCTCTCGTTCTCGCGTATATAAAATTACCGCACAAAATGCACTTGGCGTCTTCGATGTTTTCGAAATTATTTTTTCAATGACTTGCGTCACGGCGAGCCTCTGGACTCGACTACCCACGAAGCCTTTCTCGTAAATCTTTTCATGTCGCAATGCGAGAAAAAAAACGTTGCTGCATCGGTCACGTCCCAATCAAATTCCATTTCCAAAAATATTTATTTCTATATTGCCAGAATGGTAACAGCAAAAAAAAATTATTTTATAAATTATCAAATCCGAAATAGCGATTCGAATTTGTGCAATTCGAATCGCTATTTGGGATTTGATAATTTATAAAATAATTTTTTTTTACGGTTACCACCCTTGCGATACAGAAATAAATATTTTTGGAAATGACATTTGGTTGGGACGTGACAATCAAGTGTCGAGATTTAAAATATAATAACAAAAATCCGGTTTCTCAATTTTTCCATTTCCATTCTTCCATTTCCATTCTTCCGAAACGTAAATGACATTTTTCAATATTGTTGCCTAAAACGATTTTAACAAAAATTAGTCCAAGATATTAAATACTCAAAAAGAATAGCAGTTGCAATAAAACAAAACTAATTTTCATACTAGCTTAACAATTCTTAGCTCCATACTGAAAAAGACACTCCCTTTATGGGAAGCAAAGGTGATTTCTGATTAAAATTAAAGGGCCTACAAATGTAGGCCCTTTAATTTTAATCAGAAATCACCTTCGCTACCCATAAAGGGAGTCTCTTTTTCTCGAAGGTGATTTCTGATTAAAATAACCAGAAATCACCTTCAAATTACCAGAAATCACCTTCAAATTGCCAGAAATTATGAGAAATCACCTTCAAATTACCAGAAATCACCTTCAAATTTAATCAGAAATCACCTTCAAAATTAAAGGGCCTAAATTTGTGTAGGCCCTTAATTTTAATCAGAATTGTTAATTTTAATCAGAAATCACCTTCGCTTCCCATAAAGGAAGTCTCTTTTTCAGTGTGGAGCTACGAATTGTTAGGCTAGTATGAAAATTAATTTTTTTTTATGTTTTCTGTTTTTTTTTTCAAAGACTGTTAATATATGTACCTTTGTGTTAAAAAAATGCGTGTCTTTTTCACCAACGGTTTCTCAAGAAAAAATAGCCAAATTCCGTTTTTTTCTTGGGAAACCGTTGGTGAAAAAGACACGCATTCTTTTAACACAAAGGTACATATATCAACAGTATTTGAAAAAAAAAACAGAAAACAAAAAAACATGACCGCCAGCGGATGACGAAAATTTTTCGCGACGTTTGGCGGTGGACACTCTCCAGCTTAAACGGTCCATCCGTAATTTAAAAACCAAATAGCTTATTCAAGTTAACAATCAATACGAGTCGTTGACGATCGTCGATTTTTTAAATAATTTTTTTTAAACAAAGTGGCAACGAATTGAAACTCGAGCATACAAAATCTACGAAAAAAGTCATCATCTCTACGTAACTATTAAAAAATGAAAATCGATTCAAACAAAATGACATCGTCAACGACCTTTAAATGTTTCTCATCGTATCTCCTATCAATTTGAAAATAATCCATCAAGTGGTTCTCGAGATATCATGTCCACCAACTTTAAAACCAGTGTCATCCGCCCGCAGCCGTGTTTTTGTTGTTTTTCTGTATTTTTTGGTGATTTTTTTTGACCCTCAATATATTTACCTTTGTTTAAAAAAAATGCGTTTTTTGTTCACCAACCGTTTTCCCGAAAAAAAGAAAATCGGATTTTGCCATTTTTTTCGAGCCTCTAGATAGATGTAGTCCCTTAAAATGAAATTCGGAGCAACGAAAAGTGTTCTTGTTTCGTTTACCATGTACCGTAATGCAACTCTCTCTGCTCTCGAAAAATGTCCGTACCCTGCGCCCGCTCCCTCGCAATCGAGAGTCTTTCTCCTCTCTTACTCTCCGCGTATGTAACGCCGTTTTCTCGAGCCTCGGTCAACACATCGAGCATCTCGAACGCCCGCAAGTCCTTTGTTGGTATCCCCCCGCGTGCTCATATGCAACGAACTACGTATATACGTATTTATATAATACGCGTGAAAATCGTATGTATATAAGTATATATTTATCGTATACGTATATAGTGCATATGAGATACATGAAGAGGTATGTAGGTGTGCGGGTACCGCAAGCTCCAGAGACACAACTTAGTTCACTTTTGCTCGTAACGGTAGATCCGTCAGGAGTCAGTGAGTCAACGGAGTCGGGAGCACAAGACGGACACACACAAACACGTTTGTTACTCTCACGGCAAAATCCCGAGAGTCAGCACAACGGCAGAAGCAGCGGGGACCCTCTTCCGCCCCTCTGTCCCGCTTTTGTCCACCCCACTTGGGTGTCCCGATCGATTCTTCGATCACGCGACCTCAGCGCCACCACCGCGCAATCACCGTAAAAGCATACGCGACCAACTTTGCTCACTCTCTCAATGATGCAACAATTACGCACTTTTCTCTCGGAGTACTCACTTTTCACTATTTTCCACAAAGATGTGACTTTTTTCTCGCAGCCATTGTCTGGGGAACGTTTGTTAGGACATGGGAAAGATTGCAATAAAAAATAGACGTTTCTGTGGCTACTGTTGATCGAGCAATGGAGCGAAGCATCGTACACTTGTAAATTGTTACGACAAAGCGTAATTTTTACGAAATGTGGTCGAAGTACCGACTTACGAAAAAATCATGTGGGCTCAGTGAATGGATTAAGCTTTGCCAAGCAATAATCTGATGATGAAATTGGCAGGCCTTTGATTTGCCTTGCAGCATTGATTCCTGATCATTTTGTGGTAGCGTTACTATTTTTGAAAATTACGAAGTGAAAAATCCATTTTGATTTATCCTCTACCCCCTCCTGTGTAGGAACTGTCCTAGGGATTCAATTGGATTTTCATACTCGTCCTCACTTCCTGATAAGGATCCATTGGATCGTCGCATTGGATCCCTATACTAAAAAGTCACGCTCGTATATTGGATTCTAAGCAGAATTCCTCGTTGGAATCCAATGTACGAATCCATTTTGAATACTAAAGGATTCCCACATCATCGAAAGGAATCCGATACGATTCTTGATGGATCCCATTCTATCAACATTATATACGTTTAATTTTCCAAACAAAAGTCTTTGATTCCAATCTTTGAATCCAATTGAAATTCAATCTTTGAATCCAATTGGAATGCAAGCTTTGATCCTAATCTTTGAATCCAATTGGAATTCAATCTTTGAATCCAGTTCGAATCAAATCTTTGATTTTAATCTTTGCATCCAGTTGGAATCGAATCTTTGGAATCCAATCTTTGATTCGAATCTTTGACTCCAATCTTGGAATCCAATCTTTGATTCCAATCTTAGAATCCAATCTTTGATTCCAATCTTGGAATCCAATCTTTGATTCCAATCTTGGAATCCAATCTTTGCTTCCAACCTTGAAATCCAATCTTTAATTCCAATCTTAGAATCCAATCTTTGATGCCAATCTTGGAATCCAATTTTTGATTCCAATCTTCGAATCCAATCTGTGATTCCAATCTTGGAATCCAATCTTTGATTCCAATCTTGGAATCCAATCTTTGACTCCAATCTTGGAATCCAATCTTTAATTCCAATCTTAGAATCCAATCTTTGATTTCAATCTTGGAATCCAATTGGAATTCAATCTTTGAATCCAGTTCGAATCCAATCTTTGATTTTAATCTTTGGATCCAGTTGGAATCGAATCTTTGGAATCCAATCTTTGATTCGAATCTTTGACTCTAATCTTGGAATCCAATGTTTGATTCCAATCTTAGAATCCAATCTTTGATTCCAATCTTAGAATCCAATCTTTGATTCCAACCTTGGAATCCAATCTTCGATTCCAATCTTGGAATCCAATCTTTGATTCCAATCTTAGAATCCATTCTCTGATTCCAATCTTGGAATCCAATCTTTGATTCCAATCTTGGAATCCAATCTTTGATTCCGATCTTGGAATCCAATCTTTGGTTCCAATCTTGGAATGCAGTCTTTGGTTCCAATCTTTGAAAAATTCTGCGACTCCAATTAGCATGAGATGACTGACTTCCACATTTGTAAAAATGATCTACACAATGAGCGGATCTGATAGAAGTATACATCTCATCTCAAAAAAGGTAAAAATCGCTTAAAAATATATATCTTCAAAATCGATTTGCATCGCATCACTGAAAATCCACTATAATTATCTTTTGTTATCTATTTTACCGCAGTTTCACACAATATCATCACCCACGTAGACGCTCTATAAGCGTGCAGGTTACGTTCCAACACGCCGAGCTTTTTTCTTGTGACCTTTCACATATATGCGAGTCGAACGTGATAAGAATTCTCAAACAGCGTCCAATGCAGAATCAAATTGGATCCCAATGGACTCCCTATGTGCGATGTCCCTAACAAATCCCTATAGATATGTGGGTGCATCTTGGGACTCCCCAAAAAATTTGTGCACGGGATCACGATGCTTTTATTGGACGATCCAACGAATTCCGGTTGAGAAGTTCCAAAAAAAAATTCTCAATCGATGTCAATCGGGAAATAGCTCGGAATCAACTTGGATTCCAATGTGAACTCCCTATCAAATCCCTATAGGAACTTAGTAGGATCTGGGTACTCCTCAACAAATGACTGCACTGGCTTTGCCCATGCTCCCTCCACAATTGACGTACTCCGATTTGATCCGGTGACGTGAAAAATTTGATTTCGTCTACGTGGCTGAACTTCTGGGACGTGAGGAAGAGATGATTGATTCCATTATACCAGTTGCAGACGTTAAACGCTGAAAAAAAAACATCAATTAGAAAGCGACAACGACATGTACTAATCATGCATCCCGGAACTGAGGAGATGCCTACCCAAGAAATGCAATGCGTCAAGACTGTAAATCGATCATCAGTAGATTTTTGCGTCGTCGTTGAGCAAACTGACGTTTGCGCAGTTACATTGAAAACATTCCATTTCTCGTATGCGTCGTGAGCACGGAAGCTCTTAATCGTTGCCCATGAATAATCCACTCTCCCTCCGTCTTTTCTTATTCCCCCCGTCGTCAATGCAACCATTTCACATCGCGACAAGGACGAACGAAGCTCACCCTGCCTCACGTCAGCGTTTGCATGCAACCGCAGCGAAATGCCAATGCGGGAAAAAAAATAATCTTAACATCCAACTTACGCGTGCACTAATCGTTGATACGATAAAACTAAGTTATGTTGGGAGTGGTCGACGCAGCGGTTATCGTTGATTCTCGCGGGAATTATGGAGTGTACAAGAGACTGAGCTAACGGGAAATGGGAAAAATCGTTTTACTTGCACTCAAGTTGATTTTGACGTATTTAGAGAATATTCGATTCCTGCTTATCAACCCGCAACCTCCTGGTGACAGGTTCGTCGCGACGTTTTGATATACTGTCATTACTGACAGTTAAGGACAACTTGTTTCATCTTGGCAATAATCCAGTAACCTGATCATTGTGTGAGTGAATCCGCCATTCGGCTGAGGAAACTTCCATCTGAGAAAAGATGCATCTGATAATCAGAAATGTGATTCAAACAGAGCCTCATTGACAGGAGTAGGTACAAAAATTGTTTTTTTTTTACGTTTAAACAATTCTAAACAATGTCGATGAAATCACAATAAAAATGTCACAAAAGAATCAAGCTTCTCTTGATTGACTCGAAAGGCACAAAATTGACATCATTCACAAACGGATTCGGTGATCACATTCCAAATGAATTTCATTCGATACACTCGAGTCTGACTCGATCGATCCAAATTTTGGTGGATTCTCGAGATTGATACGCTCGAATGAAGGAGTAAATCCGTCATTCCGCTGAGAAAACTTCACGACTGAGAAAAGATTCATCTCATAGTCTGAAAATAATTATTTTCCTGACGTTTAACAAAATGCTAAACACCGCCGATTAAATCACCATAAAAATGTCAAAAGAATCAAGCTTCTTTTGATTCATACTCGAAAGGCACAAAATTGACATCATTGACAAACGGATTCGG